>APFE030276401.1:0-12492 GCA_000404065.3 Pinus taeda | reverse complement strand
CCTGAATGCCTTCTCTAATGAATCAGGTTCCCAAAGGCGAACATCATGTTGGATATTATCCTTTAAAGACCCTATAAACACATCAATCCTATGCTCCTCTGGAATATCTTTTACCCTTATGTTCAATTTTTGGAACTCCTCAATGTGCTCCATTATTGAACCCTTTTGTTTGAGACTTATCAATTGGCTAAAAAAAGTGGTGCTTTTTGTATCCTCATAATGTGCTATCAATTCTTCCGTAAAAATTGCCCAAGTGATAAATTGTTTACGAGAGCAAAGCCATTGATTCCATACAAACTGATTTGGTTCCAAATATAAAGTTTCCATACGTACCTTTTGTGTGTTTTGCACATTATTGAGATCGAAAAATTGCTCCATCTGTAATATCCATGTTGCGGGATCCTTGCCATCAAACTTCCTCATATCGATTTGGAATATGATGGGTCTTCGATCCCACATTAGATTCTATGGAATCATGATTAACATTTCTTTTGTTCTCATCATGAGTTTCCTTTTCTACCCTTTCACCCTTAGTGACCATTTCTTGTAGCAACTTATTCATATTTATCTTCAATTCGTCCATGTCTGTTTTCAAATCTATCTTCAAATCATCCATCTTAGCTTCCACGTCATTCATCTTAGCTTTTACACTTTTCTTTAAACAATCCATCTTAGATTTTGTTCCTTTTTGTGCAAGGTACACTTGTTGCACTTGGTCTCATAATTTTGATATATCATGTTGCATTTCTTCCTCTTCTTCATGAGTCATGCTAAAGCTTTCAGGTCGCCTACTAGATGTTTCCATTTTCTTTCTTCGGGGCATCAACTACTGATAATAATGCTTCACTATGCCCTTCGAATTCCTTAAAAATAAATTTTCAAACCAAGCTTAAGAAAACATTTAAAAAATATACACACCTTTTTTCACTTTGTAGGAGCTCGAGAGTGCCTCTGATGTATCTCTGTAATTTCGGATCATCCAGTTCTGAAATTGCAACTTGCGGTAGCCCTCTATGTCCTCTTTCCAATGCCACCAGTCTGACCCCAATTGGATACTCCAAGGAAGAGTTATGCACAATCTCCCAAGATGACCTGATTATAGACCTTTCCAGAAGAGTGAACTTGTATGACGTGCCACGTGTCCCTGTTTTGACCTTCGGCTCTGAAAAATATATAAAAGAAAACTAGAGTCCTTCCTCTTTCTATATCTTCTTACGAAATTTCAATTTGATGCTCAGAGAGACAGTTATGAAAATTTTCCTTAGGTCACGTGTTTGGAATGTAATTCAGGAATCTGCAACAAGACCAACTCCCTCATATCATATCTCTGCAAATATAGCGCAAAAGCTCTGAAATTCGGACCCAAGATTTAGTGCGATGTCTTCTCAAATGAGTTTTTCTTTCGATTTCTGAAACATCGCAGAAAAAAAGTTATAGCGAAAATTCCACGATGACCTATTTGGAGCAGCGAAACCCTAGAATCCAAGGCTCTAATACCAAATGTTATGAAACCAGCTCAAGAAAGGATAGGAAAGATAGATCAACGCCTTAGAATACAGCCTCTTCGAGGGGGAAAACTCCTTTACATTACATAAATGAACAATTCTTCGATGATTCAAATGACAAAACCTCTTTTCTATATATAGGAGTCTAAGGAGTCACAATATAACCCAACCGACCTAACAATAATAATATAAAGCCACAAAAATAACAATAAAGGAATTCTATGGGGAATAGTAATAACAAACTGGGGACAATAGGGGCACAACAATATTAATAAGGGGTATAACTACAAAAATAATGGGGTAATCACTAGTATTATCGGGACCCAACAAAGTTATTATGGCCCTCTTATCCTGTCTAGTGAGGTTCTTTTTCTTTAGAAAATTTTAATCATGCTATTAAGGAGTCAGTAAGAATGGAAGCTCTCAGGCTTCATACTTTGCCAAAAAGACAATTTGACCTAGACAAGGTAGCATATAACATCACTACTACAGTAAAGCTCAAGCCATACAACCATGAGGATAACAATTTTGAAGACCTATTACAGTCGGCTAAATCCTTCAAACAAGCGTTCGAATGGGCTAAAGCCAACCTGAGTCCTGGAGATTTTGAAATATTTTGAGAATTCAGAAATGAAAGGCTTGAAGTAATCCCAATGCACTTGTTGAAGACAGAAGATAAGCCTATGCCCAGAGTGACTGTTAACAGTGAAGGACCTAGTTCTCGCATAGAATCTCAGGTGAATACTGAGAAAACATGAGATACAGGGAAGGCCCAAGACAGATAATACAACAGAGTCCAGCAAGAAGTTAGCCAATAAACAAGTTATGAGCACCCTACCTAAAGAAAGCAGTTCAGAGGTCAAAAGTAGCAGTTTGGAGTAGGAGTGGGATCAGTTTAATCAAAAATTGCAAGACACTCCCCAGATGACAAATACACAAGAAACAATGGAGTGTCAAACTCCTTTGCATATTCAAGAGAATACAGAGTCCAAGTCTATGGACGAGCAGTCCAAATCCATGGATGAGAATTCCAAGCCTGTGGATCAGAAGGCGACAACATCCCAACATGTTGAGATTATCCCTGCTCTACCCACATCAGAGATCACCTTGAATGTGATTGAAATCCCTCCACTTGATGTTTTCTACAACCCGCTCCACAAGGTTGTAGTAAGAAGACAGAGGAAAAGGAAAAGGGTAGAAACACCCAAGATCCCACTTGGAAATGAGGACATAGTTTGGAGGGACATTCCTTTCAACCTAGCTAAGAACTTGAATAGATTGTCACAGTTCAGGAGAGCAGATGCAACGGCCACCATGTAAAAATCTACTGAAGTCTCTACTTTGTTGAGAGAAAAGGAGGAGAGGATTGCACAACTCGAGTGGCAACTTGAAACAGAGAAAGAAAGTGTGAATAGGCAAGCAACTAATCAGTTTTCCCAATTGCAACAGAGCAAGGAGGTCCTCAAGATAAGCCATGAAGCTGATATTTCGGCCAAAAACATGCAACTCCAAGAATTGCAGCAAGCCATGGAAAGATATAAGGAAGTTCCTACTACTAAGAAGTTCGTTAAAGAGGTGCTGGAACTGAATTCCCTCCTAATGAAATAGCAAGAGCACTTCTACCAAAAGATGTCACACATTACTCCTTATCTGATCACTAGTGACCAACTAACAGATAAGGTGATCGACCATAGAACCAAGTTTACTGATCTGAACACCAGAATCTCAGAGTTCATCAAATGGCAGGAAACAGAAGATGGAAGGAAAGCCAATCTGCCTGAGATTGAGGAGACACACAAAGACATTCTTTTCATGGATTGGGATGCGAGAATCAAACAAGTTGGGCTAGTAGTGGCAAGGGCAAATGGGGTATCAAAGAATATAATCAAGGCGGTGAACCACACTCTGTTTGTCATCAACCTAATAAAGGAAGGCAATCTAAAAGAAATGCCCGATTTAGGTGCTTTGCATAAAATATGATAGGAAAAGGCAGAGACTCAAAGGAAAGCAATCACAAAATTGACCAAGACCAACTGGGATTCGTATTGGCAATACATCGTCAAGCCACACAGCCAAATCATGAACCTTAACTACTCACTTCATTTGACTCAGAGGATGTTGCCACCTCTCACCAATGCGATTTTCGCAGGACAACTTAGGAAATATTTTGGGGAACCTCCTCAACTCAAACCAATAACTGATATATGTGATTTGAAGGACAAGCTGGTAGATAGGAAATCATCATCTTAGCCTCTGCTCATCAAGCCATTGTTTATTTTTAGAGTTAGTTAACTAGTTAGGAGGAAGGTTGTTTGAAACCTCCTCAAATTTTTGTATAATTTATTTTTGCACATAAGTTAGAATAGTATTTATACCCTTCTCATGCATTTAGAGAAGGGTCCAGAATTTTATCAGAAACATTTGCAAAGAATGCACTTTTTTAAGTTTGTGAATGCTTTGGTGAAATTATGGAACATGATCGTTTCTTTTAGACATCAGACTACTTTCCTTTGTTGATGCACTATTGTGTTCTTGAGAGATAATTTGATTTGAATAAAGGAGTTGATCCATGTCATTAGTCAAATGAGCATAACTTCGCACATATGATATTATTATCTTGTATGATTGATTCTGTTTTTGTTTAATTAGTGACAACACTTTACTTTCATGGATTGTATGTGAGATTTATGCTTTCTGTTAAGCATTAATTGCACTATTGTATGATGCCTAGCTGAAATTGTTGAGTTTCATATATAACTCAACATATATGCGATATATTTTACAAATTTCTTTAACCAACTATTTAGTCAAAGAAATTATCTTTATACGTTATCATCTCTGTTTATGCGTGATTGATCTTTATTATCACATGTTAAGCAGATATCTTTGTAGATCGCATACCACACAGAAATACCCAAGTTTATATTAGAATAAGTTAGTTAGAGATTTGCATGATAGAATAGATCATTTAGATTATCATTATTCTATTACAATCACTCGTGAAACACCCACTCTCATCTTAAAACCCACACTGGGAAACTGGTCCAATTATCCCCAATCGCAACCACCACTTTAAATGGAAAAGGAGTTGTCTTAAGGTCTGGACTGGGTGGTTATCCCCAATCTTGGGGCAGTAGAATTCTAAGGCCGCAACATTTTTCCACTAGAATGAGGGCCATCTAACTATGAATGGCATATAAACCTAAAGATCATTCAAAAATCATTCATAAGAGTCAAAACCCCTCCACAACTTCTACACCTTCGAGATCTCGTTCAGAATCTCCTAATCAGAAATCTGAAGTTATAGAAACATCTCCCTCATCAAACGAAGTAGTAAGACAAACACCTTTCCCATATTACACTCCAAAGTCTCCCAAAGTCCATTCTTTGATATAGAAATTGGAACAGATATCCATTTATGTTGAGTGAAAGGCTTGGAGTAACTCCTTTTGAGTTCCCCATCCCTCCACAATGTAGGAAAGTTACCTCACCAAGATCTGAAATGGATACCGGCGAGATCACATCACCTTTCCATCCATGCACTTCCCCATTCATTTCTACTCAATCCACAACTTCTCAACTATCCACTTCTCCAATTAGTACTGCCATTAGTAGTACTAACCTAGTAGTAAGTTCTTCGCCATCTATACCTACTTTTGGACTGTCTTCTCAGTCTCCAACTCAAGTTATGGCCAATCAACCCGCTCAACCTTGGACAAACCTTGGTGTTGTCCTAGTTGCAAATCCATATGCACTCACAGGAAACCCAGAAAAACGGCTACTGAAGTACAATCCCGATGATGGTCTTCCAGCAGAAGAACATCTAAATAAATTTATGTTAGCCATGAATATTAATGGAGTTGCACATGAAGATGTTGTAATCAGACTGTTCCCTTATACCTTCCAAGGATCTGTTGGATCTTGGTATTTTTCCCTTCCAGCAAGTTCAATTAGGGACTGGGATACTTTTCAAGAGGTATTTCTTGCAAAATTTGGTGATGATAGGACCATAGCATCCTTGATCATTGATTTTTCTAACTTAAAAGCAAATTCAGATGAAATGATCGAAGACTTCAACTCCAGATTTAACAAATTACTAAATAAAATCCCAACTGCCTCAAAACCTGCAGTAGATGTACAAATAGAATGGTACATATCATCTCTTCCTTCTAATATTGTGATTTTCGTAGATAGAGCCAATAAGGCTACCCTTGTAGAAAACATGAAAGAAGCCCTGTCTATAGAAAGAATGATTATAGCTTTGGAAAAGAGATCACAAACAGACGAGAGGAAGTTAAAGAAAGTAACATCTAAGGATGATTCTAAAAAGAAAGCTTCAAAGGACCCTTTCGATCTTGAAGGCCTTCAGAAACTATTAAAAATGATGTCTAATGAAATGGTTGAAATCAAGAAACAGGTCACAGAATCCTCCACTCCCAAGAAACCTTTTCGCACTTTTAAAAGGAATCCTTCTTCTACATCACAACCCCCAAAAACCATTTCAAATGCTAAGTCTGATCAAGAAGCAGAAGAAGACTCACCAACCGAAGAGGAAGCTGAAACGAAAGAAGAAGTTGAATTAAATGGAATGTGGGATTTCATCCTCCCAACTGAAGAAGAGGCACAAGCTATTCCAGTGACTACAAGAAGTAAAAACTCTCTTGACATGTCTATCACAAATTAGAAATAAAAAATTGCTACTCTTATAAAGGAGAAAATAGTAAGTAAAAAATCTAAGACTAGTCAAATCGATCCTATTCCTCTTGATCCTCCAAATACTTCCAAAACATTGGTAATCTCAGACACAGTGAAATACAATATAGTCGAAGACATGAAAAATACTAGAGAAAACATTTCATTGCATGAACTCACTAAACTTAAGCAACAACAAAATTTTTTATTAAGACAGTTAAAAGTAGTTCCTGTATCCCCTCTGCCATCTGTTGTAGTTACCCAAGCTGCCTGAGATATGGGAAAACCTTCATCATCTTCCAACAAATTAGATCCTTTAGATTTAGTCCTAATCAGTGGTAGATTTATTTCTCATATTCCTCCATTTCTGCTCACTTACAAAATTTTCAATAGAAATGTTCATAACTGCCTTGTTGATTCAGGAGCCTCTTCAAATATTATGCCAAGAGTTGTGTGCACCAAATTGAATATTACACCTTGAAAATCTGTAGTACACATAGTTCAATTAGACAGGACAAAAGTAGAGGTACTTGGAGAAATAGCATCAATTTCAATTAGGCTTTCCTCTAATCCAAAAGTTTCCCAAATAATTGATATTATAGTGGCTGATATCCCTGAATTTTATGGTTTAATCTTAAGTAGGGATTGATCTAAAAATTTGCATGGTTACTTCGCAACTGATTGGTTTCACATGTGGTTGCCACATAATGGTAAACCAAACCAAATTAGGGTATACCAAGAAAAGTTCATGAAATATACAGTCACTCACCTTGAGGGAAGCAATGAAAATGTTGCCTTCACCAATAACATCATTGGAAATTACTCGGTTGAGTCATTTTTGGGATCCTTTAATGCTCAGAGGTCTCCCTTTCTAGATAACGTCATAGTGACTCAAATAGAAATTTTTTCACAAATAGATGCTTCCAAGTGTGTAAATTTAGTAGATAAAATTTCAAATAATTCTTTTTTCTAGACTCTCTATTTTGATGGTTCCAAATATGAAGACGGTGCAGGCATAGGATACATTTTGATCAATCTACAAGGAGAGAAAACCATGTTAGCCTGCAGACTTGAATTTCAGTGCACCAATAATATCACTGAATATGAAGCATTGATTCAAGGACTATATAAATCCATTGGCCTTAATGTCAAATATCTACAAGTATATGGTGATTCTAAAATAATTGTGAAGTAGGTAAGAAATACAATTCATTGTATCTCTGGGCACCTTAAACATTATCAATCATTAGCCCAAACTCTGACTTCTCACTTCTCCGCTTTTAAAATTTATTCATTTCCTAGACTGCAAAATGCAAGAGCTGACTTACTTGCTAATGTGGCATCCAAGCTTATACCCTCAGAAGATTTCAGTCCAAAAAGATTTTCAATAGAGTTAATATTTAGGCCTTCTATTCTTGATAATGTAACAAATTGGAGAGTATTCAATGACGATGCGGATATAGTTAATTTCCTTACATTAGAAGGGTCCTATGAGGAACAGATCATAGATGAACAAGAGCATGATCTACAAATTAAAAATGATCAGAATCAAAACCCAATCTCAAAGTTTGTAGTTAATATGGAAGATCTCTATGATCTAAAGGATAGATTCAAGAAAGTTACTAACTCCAAAACTCAAAGTTCTACTTTGAGATTTGAAGTAGTAAACTTAGGGTCAACCGATAAACCTCAAAATGTCAACCTAGGTCTTGGCCTATCATCAAAAGAAAAAATATCATTCATTAGGTTGTTAAAAACATAAAAAGGTGTCTTTTCCTGGGATTACGCGGATCTCAAAACCTATGATACCTCTGTGATTCAACATACCATACCTATGACTTTGAACAAAAAGCCAATTCAATAGAAGCTTCGCAAAATTCACCCAAACCTTGAGAGTCAAATCAAATCCAAATTGAACAAAATTCTGAAAGCCAAAATAATCTTCCCTATTAGACACTCTAAGTGGGTAGCAAATATGGTTCCTGTAAGGAAAAATAACGGTGATATTAGGATTTGTATTGATTTTAGGAACCTGTATAAAGCTTGTAAAAAATATAACTTTCCTTTGCCTACCATGGAGCAGATATTGCAATCAGTTGCAGGTTTCGAATTAATGTCTTTTCTAGATGGATTCTCAAGATATAATCAAATTCTTGAGCATCCAGATGATAGATTAAAAACAACATTCAAGACCAAGTGGGGAACATACGCCTATCAGAAGATGCCTTCCGGGCTCATTAATGTGGGTGCTATATTTCAACGTGCTATGGATATTGCTTTTAAAGGTCTGAATAATAAATCAGTTGTTATTTACTTAGATGACATCACAGTCTATTCTAAGGATAGGAACGATCATTTAAGTGACCTGAAGCACATTTTTGAAAGATGCAAGAAATATGGCATTTCTTTAAATCCAAAAAAATCTTATTTTTCTTTACCATAAGGCAAACTCCTTGGGTTTATAGTGTCCAAAAAATGGATTTACATTGCTCCTGATAGAGTCCAAGAGATCAAAAAGATTCCTCTCCCACATAAAAAGAAAAAAGGATGTAATCGTTCCTAGGAAAAATTAATTTTGTAAAAATATTTGTTCTAGATTTTTCACAGATCGTCTTATCCATTCAGACAATGATACGAAAAAACGTAGTTTTCAAATGGGGCAAACATGAAAGGGAGTCATTTGAGTTGATTAAAAAAGCCATTAGTAATTCTCTTTCACTGAAACCTCCTTACTTTCTCAAACCTTTTCTATTATATACTTTTTCATATGATACATCATATGCAGCAGTTTTAACACAGCTGAACAAAGGAAATATCGAGGAACCCATCTCTTTTTTCAATTCAAAATTGCAAGGTGTCGAGTTAAATTATTCAGCTGCCGAGAAACAAGCATTTGTTGTTTTTAAAACCTTGAAACATTTCAGACCTTTTCTTCTCAAAGCCCATACAAAGAGAGTGGTACCCTACCCTACAGTAAGGCAACTATTAATCCAAAGAGAAATAGGGGACAAAGGAGCCAATTGGCTTACTACGCTTCAAGAATATGATGTAGAAATCCAGCCAACTAAAATTGTTAGGGACAAGGTTTTTGCAAGATGTTAACATAAGCTTCCTAGTTATCAGCAAAAGAAGATCAAGCTAATGAAGTGCAAATATCATAGGTAATCCTCAATGATACACAATCACAATATGCTAATTTGAAATTTTATTTGAAGAACGGATATGCTCCTATGCATCTTAATTATAAAACAAAGCATGCCTTAAGGTTGAAATCAAATCAGTATGAATTATTCAATGATGTATTGTTTGGAAAAAATTATGATTCAGTATTGCTAAGATGCTTGGAGAAACCTGAAGCTGAAAAGGTCATGCAGGAATAACATGATGGACTAGCTGGAGGACATTTCGGAGGAAATACCATAGCTCACAAAATCCTACATGCAAGATATTATTGGCTAACAATATTTAAGGATGCACATGAATATGCAAGAAAGTGTAAAACTTGTCAAAACACAGCCAGAAGAGAAAGGAAGACAACATTCCCTTTGCAACTAGTAAACATCCAACAACCATTCGAACAATGGGGATTAGACATAATTGGTGAGATTGTTCCTAACTCTTCAAAACAGCATAAACTCATCCTTACAGATACTGATTATTTTAAAAAATGGGTAGAAGTTATCCCCCTAAAGATATTTAATACAGAAATCATTACAAACTTCATTGATCAGTACATAATTACCAAGTTTGGCTTACCCTCAGCTTTAATGTTTGACAATGCATCTTACTTTTCTGGAAATGCAATGGTATAATTTTCTCTGAAGCAAGGTTTTAAATTAAAATATTTAGCCAACTATTATCCACAAGGTAATGGATTAGCAGAATCAACAAACAAAAACCTCATCAGGATTATCAAAAGGACTATTGACCAAAATCATAGGAATTGGCATAAAGCATTGACATTTTCTCTATGGGCAGACAGAATTACACAGAAGGCCTCTTTTAGCTCTTCTCCTTTTGCTTTAGTTTATGGATAAGAAGTTGTTCTTCCCACAAACATAGCAATCCCATCTCTTGTCCTAGTGCAATTCATCGATGAAAACCCTTCTTCTTCTCTCCAAGCTAGACAGTTTCAGATTCTTAAGCTTGAAGAAGAATGAGAAAATTCCAAAGAAACCCACTTCCATCATCAACAATTAGTCAAAGCCTTTTTTGATACAACCTCTGCCTGTCAAAAAACTTTTGAAGTAGGTGATTTGGTTTTGAAATGGGACAAAGCACACGAGGAAAAAGGTAAACATACCAAATTCCAAAGACTATGGCTTGGCCCTTTTCAAATCACTGAGAAAATTGGACGATCAATGTTTCTTCTACAAGACTTGTCCGGTAAGAAGGATTCTTTGACCGTTATGGGAAAATCTTGAAAAAATACTTTTCTTAGAAGATAGCCTCTTCCAATTTTGTATCATATCACCTTTAAGATTATTACGAAAATAAAGGTTAAGTATTATTTACTTTTCGCTTGTCAAAATAAAAACTTTGATAATATTTCTGATTTTTCGCTTCGATAAGTAAGTAAAGGTTAAAAGAAATAATTAGGACATTTGAGTACCAAAGTAAACCTGATTTCTATGGAAAAACTTGATCTTACTAGAAAAAAATTGTTCTATGAACAAACTCTTATCTTTTTAGAGTATGAATGTTTTGTTATCAGTCAAGAAAAGAATCTTTAATCTAGTAAGGACTTTCTGCAAATGGGTATCTTAAAACTCTATCATTATCATCCAAAACTCTTAAAAGAGCCAATGATTCACCCCATCTGATAAAATTTTCCTTTTTTAGAGTGTAATTCTAAAATATGCAAAACTTAGAAGATAAAAAGTCTCATTACGAGCTTGTTTGCCATGGTCATAGGGAAATAATTAAACTGATATTACTAATACTGCATATCAAAATAGGGTAATAGCCAATGATCTCATCGATCAGAAGACATGGGGTCTCATCAAGAGCCAGCTTGGTCAGTTTAGTTACAACCAATGAATGGCATTGTCATTATTAGGTTACCAAGCCTAGACGATGTCTTTTAAGAAACCTAAAAGAAAAGATTATATTAAAAAGGAAAAAGGGACAAGATCCAAAGTAAGTGAATATCATTTTGAAATTTGAAAATTGCTTCACATGGGACAATGAATCATTGTTGGTTAAAAGATAACCCTGTTGGCAACAGAGGCTCTATCTATGATAAATGAGTAAACACTAAAAACTAATCTGTAGAAAACACCTGCTATATCACTTTAAATCTTATTATTGATTGATGTAAAAATTTGTATTTTTATCATTACAAGAGTAAAGTTGTTGAATAAATAGATTGAGTAAGTGATTACGATTCTAGATAAATCTTCTTTACTTTATAACTCATGTAATTACTATTCCTATAACTCTAATTAGTTTGAAATTTTTAGAAATTTCAGATAACTACTCAGAGTTAATTGGTCCTCCCAAGCGAATTGCCAATTGTTGTACTATGAAACAACTCCCCCATTTATGAATAACAATAGCTAAGGTTAGAGATATAAATGGGGACCCTTTTTAAATTTTTAGTCTTAGGATAATAAAACGTAACTCTAATAAATTGCCTTAAAAAAAATCTTGCAAAACAACCTAAGGATGTGATCCTCATTGCAAATCGCAAATTGCGCTTTTCCATGTGATGATCATAAACACCTTTAAAAAATTACGATGTGTGATCAGACCTCCCGCTACAATATCCCAATCAAAATCACCTTGTTATTTCGCAAATCACACTTCAGAAAAATCACGAGTAATTAAGCTATGCCACTATGACATCCACGATCGATTTTCGAAATGCGATATTGCGACAATCGTGATCACATTTCGCCTTATAAAGTAGGAAATGCTATATTGCATCCTTTTAAATATTGCGATGTGCGAATAAGAGCGGTAAATGTGTGAAATAATTGTGTTTTAATATAAAAACGAACAGATTGACAAGTTAATAAATAGCTTCATGTTCCGGATTATCCACAGTTTTCATTTCAGTCTGTCGACGTTTCGAACCCCAACGGGGGTCCATCATCAAGACGCTTCGGAATGATAGAAAGATTTGAATGAAAGATGATGAGAGAGAGAGCGCAAGGAACCTGTGTATAAATACACAAAGGAACCCTAAATTGACAGCCGACAATACTTTTTTATTAATTAAATATTAATTAATTTATAATTGTTTAATTTATTATTGAATTATTTTATTCGATTTAATTTTATATTATATTAA
>APFE030276396.1:0-19593 GCA_000404065.3 Pinus taeda | reverse complement strand
GGAATGTGAGCAGACATGAGTGATAAAATAGTGAAATTCATTTACTATTAGCATAGATGTACATTTACAATGCATTCTTGTGACTGTTGGATTCATCTTCCAACCTCTCTTGGATTCCTTTTGATTGCCCAACTTCCAGACCTTAACCCTTAGTGGATTAGGTGTTCAACATACCCCCCCCCACCCCCCCTTAATCTGAAGTGGTATGTATGAGTTCAAGAAGAGAGTTGTAATAAACAATGTGAAAAATATGCATGGCAGCACTAGGTTGAATGTGCTCTCTGAAATGCTGGTATAAGGGGGTTGTTTAAGGATGACCACCAACACTAGAATTCTTAGTGAAGCTCCTGGAACTCTTCCAAATATTGCAAAAAGTTGAAATATTCTTCTAGAGGAAGTGTCCATAATGATTTGGAGAGGGAGAGCTTCAACCTAGAAAAGAGAGGTCTACAACCTGTGGTGGTTTAAGGATGACCAACAACTCTGGAATTATTAATGCAATTCCAGGAACTCTTCCAGAATTGGCAAGAAGCTGAAGTCTTTTGCTAGAGGAAGTGTCCCCAATTATTTGAAGAGGGATAAGCTCAACCTGAAAAGGGAGGTCTCAAACCTGGATAGATGGTTTAAGGCTAACCACCAACCAAAGGCATGCTCAAGCACATCTTTATCTCTGGATACAACTCTGAATTTAATATGGCAGGTTGTGGCTTAGGCTCACTTCATGTGAATTTGACGCTTGATTATGACCATCACTTCCCCCCTGTCATATACAAGGTGAGAAGATGGAGAAAAATTAACTGCAAGACTATTCAATACTCTAGAACAAGCTCTAAAATATGACTGAAATATCTTCTTGGAAGTTGAAGCCCATTGCCAAGAAGCGATTAATCCAAGATCATGAATCTCTGTTCTTCCACAAGGATTTTTTTCAATCATATGTTTGAAGAATGAGTAGTTTTATGATTATGATCACATGGATGAAGATCAAAATGATGCTATTTCATATGGCCATCTCTGTCACAATGTTGGCATTTAACAATCTGTTGTGGCTGTTGTGGAAGAGGACTAGAATCTAGAACAACTAAAGGTGAGTTGTCATGAAGACATCTGACACTCTGGAACTAGATGGGCTTTGAGTAATCTGGAATATAAAAGGACACCTCCTTATCATATCCAAGAACTATTTTTTTCTTGCTATTGACAAGCTCTTCCCAAGTTCTGATGATTGCCTTGGAAGTGTAAAATGAATTTCCACACCTATATTTAAATCTTCTTCTGAAATGAGCAGTTGATCTGAATCAACCTCAACATTATTGACTTGATGACTTGCTGGTTTCTGATAGGATCTTATTTCAAAGTGAAATAGGGTATTTTTCATAACAAAACCAATTTTAAAAGGATGTCTTTTTTGTTGTAACTCATCTTGCTGAAGCTGAGACTCCGACTGCAAAAATTCAATGTTTTCTTGTGGATTTGTAGACAAATTTTGATGTCAAAAAGAGTTTCCTTACTGAATTTTACCATCCCATCAACAATGGAATAGATTAGGGTATTCAATAACTTTAATTCATCATCAATTTGATCCATTTCACAATAGTGCTTCAACTAAAAATGCACTTGCTTAGAATGTAAAAGCTCAAGTGAACAGATGAACAAATATCTTAGACAATGCCAAATTGTTGCAACTTTAAATAATATAAATAGTCCCTAATGCTTATGAAAGTTGTGCACCAAGATCATTAACACTTGGGGTTCCAGGATCACTAATAGGAGTAACAATCTCACTCTGAAATACTTACTAAACTTGTGGAAACTTAAATGAGCATCAATATTATACTACTTAGAGAAGCTTTCTAGAGTATCAAATCTGAAAATTTGTCTTGTGCGCAGTATGGTTGCAGGTAGAAACTTGAACTCTGTCGTTCCCTCAAACTTTCACAATACAATAAACAATGTTTAGATGCGAGATTATAAAACCTTGAGATCTAAGCTTATGAAACTAGCTTGTCTTGACTAAAAATACTTGCAATGCATATAGTAAGTAGGTTGGAAAAACTCAATGCATTTACTAGACTTTCAACACTTCATAAACGTAAAACCCTTTGTAAGAGAGGTTACTTGGTACATCCACTATCATCTTTCGATAATATTCCTCCAACAACAACTATTCAAAAATTGATCGCTTTCTCGTCTCACCCTCAAAGCTCTTGGCTACACCCTTCTAGCCATGGCAAAAATCTTGAACGATATATTAAACACAAAAAATTGTTGAAGCCAATTTTAATGCTCTGTAGAAAAGTTCGTTTATCTGGCCACCTTACTTTGCAATATCATTGATGTTGTGTTGCTTGAAAATAGGTCGCTCTCAAATGGTAAATCATGATGAACATGCAAATGCGTTGTCACCAAATTTAAGTGGTTTATTATTGGAAGGTCAAGTGATTGAGCATATCACAACTTCATATTCAATGTTGGAGGCTACCTTAGAATAATTCGATGATAATGATGCATAGACAATAAGAAAGAGCTTATAGTCTTGAATTTAATGTTGCATACATAGTCAATGCTAAACGTAGAGAGGGCACATTGAGGACTATTGTTTCAATTCTTCCAATATTGAGAATGTTTATAATTTCATCGCTGGACATAGATGGAGGTGGACAACTTCACCATTAATGATTGAAGTTGAAGGATTGGAATCTTTTGTTGCTACAGCTAGGGAACACACGAAAATGTCATAAAATCCTACTTCTCTTCATCAAAATATTGAAGTTGAAAGAGACCCATTTTTGGAATCAATATCTGCAACATCTCCATAATCACTAGTTCACGAAGTTGAAGAAATATTGCCACCCAGATTAGTTAGTTCTCTAATAAGGGAATACGATGAATTTTAAAGATCTTTGCTATCTACTTTCACTATCAGAGCTGCCAGGTCTCTGCCACTAATACCAAGAACTAGTAGAACATCTTCACATATGATGGTCTATAGATTTAAAGAAAGAACATCATCGTAATCAGAGACTTCTCTAGCGAGACACACAGAAGCAATTGCAAGGAATTTGGGATTTCTTGGGCATATTAGAGCGGATAGGTTCCCATCATTGGATACTATTCGGCAAAGAGTCAACGACGAACCAGAGTTTCAAACTACCGTTCTGAATTAACCAATGGACCAACATAAAATAACACATATATATAAACCAATAAAGTGCAGATTTATTCAAATCCAAAATGCATTCAAGTCTCCCTTCTTATGCAAGTGGGATGAGAGTGTGTTTTACCTGTCTTGGAACAACCTGTCACATACTTGTTTTTCATCTTCTTATTTTAGGGATTCTCAATGAATCTTTTAACAAGATATTCACCTCTCTTGATGATTCATTCACAATGGTGTGAGTTGTGACAACCTTCGAACTTTCAATGAAAGATGAAAATCCCAAGAAGACAAAAATCCAAGGGAAACTATGCTTTCTTACAAAAGGCCTCGTCTAACGAGGCGGAGGAATTGCCCGGACGGTCAAAAGTGGCCAAAATCCGAGCAAAAAAATTTCAAAAAATCTTGTACAAGCAGTGTTTGAATCATGTTTTTTATGGTGGAAATGGATTCAGCACCATCAAAAAAGTCTAAGACACCTAAAATTTTAAAGTTTAACAACCATAACTTGGATTTACAAAAATCTTTGCCGGATTTCTTCTAAATATAATCAGAATTTCCATAACTTTCCAGGAAACTCCTCCACCTCGTTAGGCTACGCGCTTACAAAATGTATTATATCAATACTTGACCAATAAAAAGTATGAACTTTTAAGTCAAAATGAGCTCATTCAGGAAAGCGATGAACGAGTTTGAGCGTAGAATGCCAATGCCCTGGTTTCAAATATTCAATCCCTTAGATCTGAGTGGAATAGAATTACCCCCATCAGAGTCTCTATTGAACTCGATCTTGTAATTATTCCTGATATTCAGAGCATGCGCAGTTACCTGACAAAGCGCCGACATAAGTGATGGTCAGAGAGAGTGTTGAGCATAAATAGCTAGCATTATAGCATGTGGGGAATATAAATGATCGCTCTTGAAATAATCAATTAGACAAGCAAAGTCTCACCATAATGGCAGATCTCACAAGACCTGAAAGTGCCCAAGACTGACTTGCCCTTTGATACCATGTTAGACACACATGGAATGTGAGGAGACATGAGTGATAAAATGGTGAATTTCATTTACTATTAACATAGATGTATATTTATAATACATTCTTGTGATTGTTGGATTCATCTTCCAACGTCTCTTGGACTCCCTTTAACTGTCCAACTTCCACACTTTAACTCTTAGTGGATTAGGTGTCCAACAATATGTATATATTAATTACATAAATAAAAGAAGTAGAGTAACAAATATTACTACTCTTGGTAATAATTCTATACTTATAGATAACTGTATTAGATAATTGTATTTGTATTTATGAACAAATACATAAGTAATATATAAATAAATACAATTAACAAGCTATAACTTCAGTAAAATTATGAAAGAAAGAAAATACCATTATAGGACTATAATCATTTAATATTGGCGAGTGGTTTTATATATAGTGAATAAATTCCATACATTTACAAAAAAATTGAAAACCAAGAAAAAAACTTATATCACACATTACCTTTATGTGAAAATTGTGGAAGAAAACTATGCCGAGAATATAAAGAATTCTAGAATAAAGACTCGTGATATATATAACCAATTAATTTAAAAATAATTATATTATAAACACCGAGTCATAATTTCATGAAACTTGTATTGGAGGAAGAATATAACTCAGTCAAATTAAAAACACCGGTACAAACATCACTAGTTCAAGAAATAAAATCCAGACAACAGACCTCGAAATAATATATATAAGAGCTCAATGAGTGTTGAAAAGTGACTACAATATAGTCTTCCAAACAAATTCGCTCTCGCTAGAAAGATTAGAAAGGTTAACAGTACATGTGTAAAAGGTGATATGAAATTCAGTTAGCATATGTTACTTATTATGAAAATAAAAGTAAACAAAAAATTAAAATAAGAAATATTGAAAGAGGATAAAATTTTACCTGTGATAATCGAGGATAAAACTTGGGTTTATCCTTACCTGCATCGAAAGATGCTTAATAAGACGAGGACTCGAATGTGTATTGTATAAGCTTGAAGAGAACCAAAGCCCTTTCCATGAGAGTGGAGAATTTCATTCATAAGTAAAACCCAAAAAATATCCCAATGCAAAGGAGTTGGACTATGTAAAAGGTTTAAGAGATACCACTCGTTATATAATGTATACATATAATGTATATCAAATTAGGATGTTTATATATATTCTATATGCACATAGAAATAAATAAAAATATATTTCAAGGCTATAATAATAATCCCGATAGTTAATGGCTGAGTCATTAAACATGAAAGAGTTAATAAACCCATAACCTTTTTAATCAAGAGATAATGATGATGTGTCTATACATTTAGTATATATAATCAAGAGATAAGGGTGATGGGTTAGATGTGTTTATAATTTAGTATATATAATCAAGAGATAAGGGTGATGTGTTGATGTGTCTGTAATTTAGTATATATAATTTAGTATATATAATCAAGAGATAAGGGTGATGTGTTTATACATTTAGTATAGATAATGGTGATGTTTGTATACATTTAGTATTTTCTATTTAAGGTATAGCTCACTAGAACCAAGTGGTTAATGCTTTCATTATCAAAACGAGAGGTTGTATTTTGGTGCATAGAACTTTTTAGTTAAAAAGATTACAATGTTACCATTAAGTGAAACCCATAACCTTTTTAATCGAGAGATAATGGTGATGTGTGTATACATTTGGTATTTCCTATTTAAGGTATAGTTCACTAGAACCAAGTAGTTAATGCTTTCATTATCAAAACAAGAGGTTGTATTTTGGTGCATAGAACCTTTTAGTTAAAAAGATTAGAATGTTACCAAGTGATTGTAAAAGCTATTCTCTTGAATTATATAGATTTCATAATGTGATAAGATGTCTATTCCTCAACAAAGAAAAAACAACGTTATAATGCTACCAAAAAACTCTCTAATAATTCAAGAAGGTGATATTAAAAAAATTAGGAGAACAAGAAGGTGATATTAAAAAAATTAGGAGAAGACGGTATAATTTTCATTAGAAAATGGTAATGTTATATATATATATGTGTGTGTGTGTGTGTGTGGGAGTCATTACATCACCATATTCCATACTTCCATTTTTAGGCATGAGATGTCATTTTGTATAGTGGGTAGATCGTGACATGCTAAAAATGCACATTTGAGACAATTTTGGGTGTGTGTGTGCATTTCATGGTATACATTCTTTGAAGTGGAGTGTTCTTTTATTTGATGTTGAAGTGTTAGATTGCTAGGTTGAATGCGCATATTTGAAACAAGCACTTTGACATGTTGTATAAGCATAATCCTCGTAATACATGTAGTTTACGACTCCAAACAAATTACAATTTTTATCATATTAGGGAACACTTCTTCAATCGTATACCAATTCTAAAAATCACGTTATTACAATAATTTACATAATAGAAATATATTTCTATATTTGAGTTCTATACTAAATAACTTAATAATTTCAATCTTTGCTATATCAAATAAATGTGAATGATAAATTTTGAAAATTACTTAATCACGAAGACAATGCAAGAAGAAAATTGAAATTTGCAATCACGTCATTTTGGATAGCAAGATACTTTATACATATATCGAAGAAATGAAATACATGTGAACAAATTTACTATAAAATTGATACAATAGCCGCCTCTTCAAACCCTAGCAAGGTAAAATCTTGAAAAATCATAGCCACCATTAAAGATCCAAAAGAAGCTAGTATCAACACCAACAATTATTCCCTTGGCATCAATGAGATTTTATCACATATGCTCTTCACACTACCATTATTTTCTTCCTTAGGGTTTACACATGTTGCATCACACATGTGCATGGAAAAACAACTCTAGTCGTCATCTCCACATATGCTTGTCCATCATATGGTTTGTGTACTCAAATATTTAGTCTTCAAATCTTACATTAACATAAACAACACCACCTCCATGGAACATCATGAAAGATGTAATAATCAACTTATCTTTTAACAAAGACAACACAACATGCTCAAGACCCATCAATTTCTTGTCATCATGATATTTCTATAGCCTCACATCCTATAAGAATAATGTTTTAAAATTATTCATGGTGTTATCTCCAATGACCATGCCTTCTACTAGGTTATAAAATCTAGTAGTACAACAAGATCCTTCATAATCATCATCATGAATAATACCAACTCCATGTTCTTCTCTAGGGTCTACATGCATAACATAAACTCTAGAATCACACAAGAAAACCTAAAATTCACAAAAAAAACTCTCTATGAAACATAGAAGACATATCCTTTTTATTCTAGGGTTTTCTCATGAACCCTAATGTATTTCTTTGTACAAGGATTCTCCAAGGCAATACAATGAATAGAGTACAATGATGACAAAATAAACTCTATCCTCCCTTATATGTATAATAAGTGAGGGAGCCTAGCATAATAAGGGCATAATTCCATTCAAGTGAAATGTTACGTATAAAAAAATATATATTCTAGTTGTTAGGGTGGAAAATTTATTTGGGTAGCCCGAGCAGGAACACCTCAACCAAGCCACCAAATCATGTATTCTTCCATTTGTTATTTTATTTATTCAAATTTCTATGATTAAAATGTTTGATATGTTGGTCGTGGGGGTTTGGTCTAGTGGCAAGTGAACGATTTGCTAAGTCGTTCGTGCAGCTATGTAGGTCACGAGTTCAAACCCCAAGAATACCCGAGGGATGTTCAAGGCGGCCTGGGCGGACCCTCCTAGAGGTTATAGAGGTAGCCGATGGGATTCAACCCCGTGTAACACGAGTACGATACCACCGCCGTTGTCGATTCCTCTAAAAAAAACAAATTGTTTGATATGTTATAAATGCAAATTTATTTATATGATATTATCAAATAATTTTTGTTTTATAAACATGTAATTTTCCTTGTTGTGAAATTAAAGGATAAAATTAGTTTTAGTTAGAAAACCTCAGGCTGAGTCCTCACATGTGGGACTAGAACCAACTTCAAATCTAGAACTTGAAAACCCACCTACATGCACCAACACACCTGTTATAGTCTTGTATGATATTTAATTGTGCCTGTAAGAATACACCCTAGACCTTTCCTCATTAGATTAGCTGGTTGTATGGATTGCCTTCTTTTCATGCTCTCCTTGCTTAACCAAATGGAATGCCCTCTTAGACCTCATGAGAGGGTTGTTGTTGAAAATTGATTAAGCCTTCATTGTTCCCTAGGAAACCATGATCATTTGAAGCTATATTCAACCATTAAAAGGAACTCAACTAAAGGATAGAAAGAGACTCATTAAACATGAGGCTCCCAAGGGAGAGGCCCGAGGAAGGTCATTTAGCCTTGGGGATTACTACCACCTCTTACCACTTCCATGAATAATTAGATGTGAGGGATGTTACCTTACGGGGGATCATGGGGGATGAGGGAAGTTCATGTTACTGATCAGATCCACCTTTGCACCGGACGAACACCTATAGGTTTTATTTGCAGCGATGAGCTTGATATTCTCAGAGTCTAGACCGTAATTACACAGAAAGTGGAAGTAATCATCGATTGATGTTTCATATACAAGTCCTAGTTGCAGAGCTCCGATTGGATTTACTACTCCCGCTCCAAAATCAAATGGCGTCCTAGCGATATCTGATGCATTAGTCAAAAAATTTCCCATATTGTTCCTTATAATAGCTTCCATTTACACTAGAGTGCAGAAGTTAGAAAGAGAGGCAGTTGTGAAACGGGATTTTTTGTGACATATATACATATATATGCTGACATTGAAATAATTAAATATCCATTACCATTAATATTGACTACAATCACTAGTTGAACTAATTCAATACTTCACTTCAAGGATGGCCATAAGTACTTCTTCAAGGATGGCCATAAGTACTCGAAAAAAGTTGGTTTAAGGGATTATGCATTTCAAGAATAAAACCTGATCATAAGTACCTGTTGTCATCAGGGCTGATCTAATAACAGAGGGGCTCCTAGGAATCATAGATTTTAAAATTGCAGTAGCCCCACTAACATGAGGAACTGCTACGGATGTTCCAGACATCATGTTAAATGCGGTGTACATCGTCTCTGAAAGAACTATGTATATAAACGTATTGGGAGGATCCCATGCAGCAATGATGTTCAGACCTGGTGCGCTGATGTCTGGCTGCAAATATCAATTGAAGGATTCAGGTTGTGATGATCTCTCATAATTAGCTACCGAAAGTTAATTGGCCACTACTTACTTTGAGAATGTTCTGGGTCAGCGCTCCAGGACCTCTTGATGAAAATGATGCAACAACAGGAACCGACTTCTCATTTGCAACCACCGTTGATGGATTAATTGTTGCAACAGGATTTCTATAATGAAAAGGCTTGGAAGGTTATAAACAACCACACTGTAATTGGATGAGCCAAATGAATCGATATAAACATGTGAAAAGAACAGGAATTGTAGGCGAACGCACCTGGTTGACTTTATGTAAGAAAATATCTCTGTTGCAGACGATCTACTTATTGCAGTCCCTGCAAAGGTACCATGTTGGTGTACATGCACTTAGACTAGCTGTGTTGGTGTACATGCACCTAGATTAGCTCCAATTAACTTATTGCTTGCATGTGGCACATGTACACATTAACATAAGATAAAGCACACTTAGCTTTAGTTAGCTTTAGTTATTGCATGTACAACTAAGCTTAACTTAGTTGCTTTTATGTATTTATTCTAAAACTAATATTAGTGAAATAATTTTTCATTCTTTTCTCAATTCTTTCTCGCTTCCTTCCCTCTCTTGCAAGCTTGTTTATTGTTGTGCAAATCTAGATCTGTGTATCTCAAAAATCTTACATGGTATCAGAGCATTGGGATTTGTAATCAGTGCACAAGCAATTTTATTTGCAGGTTCAGAAGATTGAAGCAACAACAAAGAATGGAGTCTAAATTGGAGTTTCCACAATCGGTAATTCTCACTCCATATAATTATTTCGAATGGAAGCCAAAGATTCAACTTCATCTCAGAAGTAGAGGCTTATTTCGAATAACCATGGAAACGGAAGTTGAACCAACATCGACAATGGAGAAAACAAGATATTTCAATCGCATGGACGAGGCCTTCGGCATCCTATGTTTATCTATTTCTTCGGAACTGCTATTTCATGTTGAATCATGTTCAACTCCAAATGAAGTATGGAAAATTTTGGAAGGATTGTTTGGAAAACATGATGAAATGAAAGGTCACATTCTTGAAAATGAGTTAAACTCATTAGATCTGAGAAACTTTGAGAACATTCAAGATTTTTTCACAAGGTATAAAGCCTTGTTGGTTCAGCTGAAAGGATGCAGGATTGACAAATCCAAGCAAGAAAATCAGTTGATTCTTTCCATTTTATCAAAACTTGGTCCAGAGTATGCAGTATTCGTCTCTACATTCCACACAGTCAAATCTGCAACTGGTGCAGCTTGGAAGATGCCCTCACTGGATTCTTTTATTTAGTCTTTGATGCATGAGCAAGATAAGCTCATCAAAATGGGCACACTTAAAAATTCCAAAGCGAATGCACTTACTGTGCATTCAAAAGGAAAGGCAAATTCCAAAGACCATCAGAAAGGAAAAGGGAAGAAGGATCCTGATCCAAGAAAGGGAGGACATCCCAAACCCCCTGATGGATCATCTAGCTCAAAGGAAAGGAAAGGAACGAAAGGGAAATCAATGTGCAATTATTGCCACCGTGGTTTTCATCCTAAATCTGCATGCATGAAGAAGACTATAGATCTTATGGCGTAGACACTCCAGCAACACAATCTTGGAGACCACATTCCTGAGAATGCTAAGAAGAAGTCTGGAGAAAAAGCACCAGATCCAAGAGGTAACGGGCATGCTTTGATTTCTCTTCATTCTGCACCACAAGAATGGATCATCGATTTAGGAGCTTCACATCATATGGCTTCTTCAAAGGAATCGTTTTCTTCTCTACATGCATACTCAGGTCCTCCCATTCTCATGGGGGATAATTCTGCAGTTGCAGCAACTGGACAAGGAAGAGTGCAATTCGAAGATGGAAGTTTTGAAAATGTATTGCATATTCCAAGGCTTTCTGTGAATCTTCTCTCAGTGTATCAGATGACACACACAGGCAGCGAAAGGAAAGTGGAATTAACCCCAGATTCCGTGAGCATTTATGACATGCAAACCAATTTGAAGATTGCATCTGGCAAGGTAAATGATCAATCTCGTCTGTATACATTTTCTGATTTTGTTCCTCAATCATATTCTATTTTGCTACTTACGCATGCAAATGAAGAAAGTAGGATTTGGCACGAGAGATTTGGGCACTTGAATTTCAGATATATGCAATAGCTTAGTAAGCAAGGGATGGTCAAAGGATTGCCAACCATTGAATTTTCAGATGGTGTTTGTAATGGATGTGCTCTTGGAAAGCATCCACAAGAAAAATTCGAGAAGGGGCATGCATGGAGAGCCTCTTCACCTTTGGAACTTGTACACAGTGATATCATGGGTCCATTTTCGGTGCTTTCAATGAGAAAAGCAAGATATGTGTTGTTATTTATAGATGATTACACGAGATTCACTTGGGTCTACTTCTTGAAACTCAAGTCTGAAGTTTTTCAACATCTAAAGATTTTCAAAGCACATGCGGAAAATCAGTCTGGAAAACGCATCAAGATACTCCGCACAGATAATGGGACGGAATATGTCAACAAAGATATCAAGAATATTTGTGATGAAGCAGGCATACAGGTGCAGCATACAGTTCCTTACACTCCACAGCAAAATGGCGTGGCTGAAAGGAAAAATCGCTCTTTGAAAGAGATGGCTAATTGCATGTTGCATGCAAGATCGCTTCCATCGAAATTGTGGGCCGAAGCTATTAATTGTGCCTCATACATCCAGAACAGATTTCCTCATAAATCTGTTACTGTAAAAACACCTTTTGAGGCTTGGATTGGCATGCAACCTGAAGTGAGTCATTTCCACATTTTTGGATCTCGAGTATGGGCCTGCATTCCTCCAGAGAAGAGAAAGGCTTTGGAGCCTCAAAGCAAAGCATGCATGTTTGTTGGATATTCTGATGAAGTCAAAGGGTATAGATTGCTTGATATCCACACTGAAGAGCTCTTTATTGAAAGGAGTGTAAATTTTGACGAAGATATTTCGCATGCACCAGTAGATGAACTTGTTACCAAGTTTCCATCACCACTCATTGATGAGTATGCAGATGAAACTTCAGACCAGCATTCTGATGACGATGAGTCTCTTCCTGTGACCCCTGTTAGACCACTAGTTGTTGAACATCGAGATCATACTTCTGCACGTAGTTCGGAAGATTCTCGACCACCTTCAACACAAAAATGGCGCAGCATGAGTGATATCCTTGATGATCCTGCCTCTATCCCTCTATTTGAGGAAGATCCGTAAGCACTCTTAGCTATGGAGCCACCCATGCCCATGCATGCTTATATGATGCATGGATCTGATCCACAAACTTATGCAGAAGCAAATGGGCATCCTAAATGGGAAGCCGCCATGGATGAGGAATATAACTCTCTCATTGAGAACCGGACTTGGGATTTGGTTCCGCTACCTTCAAATCGCAAACTTGTGAGATGCAAGTGGGTTTACCGGACCAAGAAAGAATCAAATGGCCAAGTTAGTCGATATAAGGCACGATTGGTAGCAAAAGGTTTTCAGCAAGTACATGGTGTTGACTATGATGATACTTTTTCTCTAGTGGCAAAAATGGATTCCATTCGGCTAGCTCTCTCCATTGCAGCAGCAAGAGGATGGGAGGTGCATCATATGGATGTGAAGAATGCCTTTCTTCATGGTGATCTCGAGGAGGAAATCTACATGGAGCAGCCACCAGGATACGTGCAGAATTCATCTCTGGTATGCAAACTAAAGAAGTCTCTCTATGGCCTCAAGCAGACACCTAGAGCATGGTATGCGAAGATGGATTCTTATTTGTTATCTCAAAATTTTGTACACTGCAAATCTAATTCCAATGTTTATTTTCTGAAGAAAATTGACTCCTTGTTGATCATAGTACTCTATGTAGATGATCTTTTGATAACGGGTAGTTCAGCTTCTGTCATTACTAACATCAAAACTGCATTGCATAAGCGGTTTTCTATGACCGAGATGGGCTTGCTAAATTTCTTCCTTGGACTAGAGATCCATCAGCGTGATTCTGGCATTACCATTTCTCAACCAAAATATGCCAGAGATCTTTTGGCACGATTTCACATGAGTAACTACAAGCCAGCAGCCACACCTTTCTTATCAGGGATAAATCTTGAGAATGGCAAAGACACACCATTGGTTGATTGCACATTGTATCGCCAGCTTGTGGGAAGTCTTCTTTATCTCACTCACTCCCGTCCTGATCTATCCTATGCTGTCGAAGCAGTTTCCAGATACATGGAGGAGCCACATGAGTTACACTGGAATGCTGCAAAGCGCATCCTTCGATATGTCCAGGGGACAATCACCTATGGGATTCATTATGCATCCAATTGTTCTTTGAATCTCATCAGGTTCACAGATTCAGACTGGGCTGGCGACACCATTGATCGCAAGTCTACTTCCGGTTATGTACTTAGTTTGGGATCTGACCCAATTTGTTGGTCAAGTAAGAAGCAGGCTACCATTGCGTTATCATCAGCAGAGGTCGAGTATAGAGGAGCAGTCAATGCCACTATTCAGGAAATTTGGCTACAACATTTCCTATCTGAGCTTGGGATTAGTGTCCATCATCCAACTATCATCTGGTGCAATAATCAAAGTACGCTAAAGTTTTGCAGAGATCCAGTGCAGCGGCAGCGTGCCAAACACATCGAGATCCACATGCACTTCATTAGAGAACTCATTCATGATGGGATCATCGATCTTCAGTACTGTCCTAGTTCCGAGTAGATTGCTGACATCTTCACCAAGACTTTCACTGAGCAGAAGTTTCGATTCCTGCGATATCGTCTTGGGGTGAAGGACACGACTGCCTAGCAGTTGTCTTTTCTCTACTTTTGCATTATATTTTGAGGGGGCTTTTCTTCCCACTAGGTTTTCCCTCTTTCCTCCTTTTTATGCATTGTATATGGGTACCTAAAATGGCCGTGTTGCCGGGACTCATTCATTTTGCATCACACTCACCTAAGTTATGCTTACGGGGGGGTGTTGGTGTACATGCACTTAGACTAGCGTGTTGGTGTACATGCACCTAGATTAGCTCCAGTTAACTTATTGCTTGCATGTGGCACATGTACATATTAACATAAGATAAAGCACACTTATCTTTAGTTAGCTTTAGTTATTGCATGTACAACTAAGTTTAACTTAGTTGCTTTTATGTATTTATTCTAAAACTAATATTAGTGAAATAATTTTTCATTCTTTTCTCTTGCTCGCTTCCTTCCCTCTCTTGCAAGCTTGTTTATTGTTTTGCAGATCTAGATCTGCGTATCTCAAAAATATTACATACCATACTCAAATGCTTCATATAGTTGTAAGTCATCCACGACAATCATGCCTACGGCTCCAGTGTACTCCTCGATTTCTGCTATCTTGTATCCCCTCGATGTAGCTGTCTCATTTGCAATACAGACTACAATCTCTCCTTTCGTTCTGTTTGCATCTAAGCAACCTAGAACACAATTGCTGCAGAATACCTTCCTTAAGAATTTCCCCTCTTCATGAAAAATATAATTATAAAATTCCTACATTGTGTACTTTAATTTACCTTGCCGCTACTGGGTCGAAGGGTCGGTCACAGGACTCGGCAGGTATGCTTCCTCTGTACACAAGCGGGTGCACGGCCGATTGGCTGAGATTCGAAAAGGTGATGCCCTTACCCTAAATGCACAGTACAAATCTTTAAAGCCAAATCCCAAAATACTGGATCTACAACTCATGAAAAATGTTATTTAACTTATATGCATTTTACAACAGGTTTGTTTATAGAACTAATCCACATCCGTTTGATCATCAGAATTGTTTTGCTAATTTGAGAGAGTGACAAAACTGCATTTTATTTCCCCTTTAGTCGACTTCTTTATAAAATAGTCTTTAATACTATTAGGAATAGGCATGCCCTTGAATGGCAGAATCTATTAGTAAAGTTGTGAAGAAATGAAATTATTAATTGTTGCGTAAAGTGAAAAAACATTATACTATTGCCTAACACCTTGTTCTCACCTGAATAATCTTACCGTTGCCTAACACAACGTTTGACTGGAAATCCCTGTCGATTGAGGTCGCTCCAACTGTAATAATCCATGGTGCTGCATTAACCACTGTTTGGGAATCCGGTCCCTCGTTTCCTGCAGAGGATACAACCAGAATTCCTTTCTGATAGCATGAAATGCTCCTATGGAAATTGCATCGCTCATAAAATCGGCTTGATTACTAGACCGAACTCCAATTGAGATGGATACAATATCCACTCCATCTTTAGCTGCATCGTCAAACGCAGCTAAAATCTGCACACCAGGGCACCCATAGTCCAGCCCACAAACCCTATACATGGCAATTCTGGTAGTGGAACTGAACGGTCCACCTCTGGCTATTCCCTTAGCGAGGCCATTATAGTTTGCATTATCCACAAAGCTGCCAGCTGCAGTGGAAGCTGTAAACGTGCCATGGTCCTCATAATCTCTTGCGGTCCTTGTTTGTGGAAATATTGATTTCGGTTTAATACTTGTCACCAAATCATCGTCCTCTCCACCTGAGTAATACCGTGCCCCAATTATTTTCCTGTTAAAATAATTACATTATTTTAGCTGTACTGAATCACACCAGAGTAGAAACAACAAACTTATTTCATTTGCATAGGTTGTTGAAAATGTAATTTCAACGCTGCCGTACCAAACCCCGAAACCACAGTTGCAAAACCACAAACCACCGATAACTTTATCAGACCGCTTTTGCATGAAGGTAGTTTCTGTACACAAGAGCTTCGATACAATTTAGGGTTGACGCGTGGATGAGGCGTGACATCACCCTCTGACATTTATCGGAAGGTAAATGTCGACTAAAAAGGCCTTCCGATATTCATCTCCTTCATCCGATCTGCCCCTGCATTATCCACCGTTGATTGTTCAAAGCTGCATACAAGGCTGCAATAAATGTTATGTGGAGTAAAGTTCGGTTAAAAAGGGCTTCCGATATTCACCTCAGCCGTTGGATTCCAGGAGGGAAAATCAACGGTCGACGGGCCTCTCAAGTTGCATACGAACCTGCATAAAATAAATATTGCGTGGAGTAAAGTCAAGTTTTATTTTTGACCATACCTTCATTAAATATTTGTCATATTTTATTTTTGACCATACCTTCATTAAATATTTGTCATATGCGTAGGTGTATTTTTAATTTTCTTTTACGACATGTATGGGCGTAAATTAAATAGAGGCATGGGCAATGTCATATAGTTTAATTTTATTTTTTTTTAATTATTCACGGGCGTAAGTTTGGTTTTGACAGAACAAGTAAAAACACATTGTAGTTGTTGGTCAAATTTGGTAAGTGAAAAACAGAAAAGAACGCACAGCAGTGCAGGAGATGAAGTGAAGAGGTGAATGAAGAAAACCAGAGGAATCTTGTATCAAAAACCATGAATTGTTTCACACAGCAGTGAAAAGGGAACAGTAAGTTTTGCAGTAAATCCTTGTAATTTTTGTTTTCACACAACAGTGAATGTAAATGAAATTTTTACACACAG
Organism: Pinus taeda; assembly: GCA_000404065.3. NCBI lineage: Eukaryota > Viridiplantae > Streptophyta > Pinopsida > Pinales > Pinaceae > Pinus > Pinus taeda. Next base: position 2,694 of record APFE030276396.1, on the reverse strand, counting down.
TGGTGTAAAATTTCAAAGGAGACAGAGTAATTTTGTTGAAATGTTTTGGTGAATCCCTCTGAGCAAAAGAGGATGAATATGTATCAGTGTTTTTATTTTAATGAATAGAAATCCTTTTACAGTGGTGCAATACTCTGTTCTTCAGTAATTTTTTTTTAAGCTTCCCTGTGCACAAAAAGATCCTGGAGTAAAGGAAACAGAGCATTGCCTCTGTGTGCTTGAATTTTGTGTTTTTGGGATTTTGCTAGAAAAATCCCCAACGGTGGTATCAGAGCAAGCTTAGGCTCTTTGAAGGTGACAAAAAAGCTAAAGGGAGGAATCTTCTGTTGCAGCAGTCAGTTGTTTTAAAAATACACAGTCAAGAAATTGAAGCATAACTAAGGATGCAAGGAATGGCCAGCACAAGCACTGGTATGGGTATGTTTAACACCCAGCTCCCACAGTTTAATGGGAAGAACTATGACTATTGGGCAATAACCATGATAGCGCTGTTTGCCTGTCAAGATTTATGGGAATTAGTTCAAGATGGTTATGAAGAACCAACAGATGAGAATGAGTTTAATAGATTAACTCCAGCAGAGAAGGATCTGCTGAAGAGCAATAGGAAGAAGGACTCAAAAGCCCTTGTATTTTTGTATCAAGCAGTAGACCAGAGTGTGTTTCCAAGGATAACAGCAGCTAAGACATCCAAAGAAGCATGGCAAACTCTCAAGACAGGCTATCAAGGCATGGAGAAACTAAAGATAGCAAAACTACAGTTGTTGAGGAGAGACTTTGAGAATCTGTGCATGAAGGAGTCAGACAACATTGACTCATTCTTCACATATGTAATTGGTCTGATCACACAGATGAGGACTCATGGAGAAACCATTGAAGAAAGGAGGATTGTGGAGAAAATATTGAGGGTCTTACCGTCAAAGTTTGATGCTATAGTCACCACCATTGAAGAGACAAAGGATCTCTCAAACTTTTCAGTTGATGAGCTACATGCATCACTGATAACCCATGAGCAGAGATTGAGTAGGAGTGAAAACTCATCTCTAGAGCAAGCCTTCAAGACCCAGATGTCCTTTGGAAGAGGAAGAGGTCAAGGCAGAGGAAACAAGAGAGGAAGAGGCAGAAGCCAGAATAGAGGTGGAAGGAACAGTCTAGCAAATGCTCAAGGAAGAGGCAGCAATCCAAATCAGAACCAAGGCCAAGGCAGCAACCAACAAAGAGAAAAACATCATGCTCAAGGACAAAGGTATGAAAAATCCAATGTCCAATGCTATTATTGTAAAAAATATGGGCATTATGTCAGTGAATGTAGGAAGAAGCAACATGATATGAGTAATAGACAAAATGAAAATGTTACTCGAGAGAACATCAGCCAAACTAATGTGTTGTTAGCTTGTAACATGGCTGAAACAAACAGTGAAGACATATGGTTTTTAGACTCAGGTTGCAGCAACCATATGACAGGAAATATAGCTCTTTTTTCTGCCCTAGATAAAAATATGAAATCAGAAGTCACACTAGGAACTGATAGCAAAGTTTCTGTTATGGGAAAAGGGGAGGTAAAAATATTTACAAAGCAAGGAGAAAGGAAAACCATAGCGGATGTCTATTATGTCCCAGGAATGAGATGTAACCTCTTGAGTATTGGACAGCTTGTTCAAAATGGTTACAATGTTTACTTTGTGAATGATGTGTGTACCATCATGGATATAGCACCCAGCAAACGATGCATTGCTGAAGTGAAGATGACAAGGAACAGGATGTTCCCTCTCAGGATCAGGGCAGATTTGAAAAACAAAAATGAAATTGCAGTAGTTACCCAAGAGGCCTTCCAAAGCGTGCCAAAGGATGAAAATTGGTTGTGGCACTTGAGATTTGGACATCTCAATTTTGGAGGTCTAAACCTGTTAAGCAGAAAAGGAATGGTGAAAGGATTACCATTGATAGAGAAACCGGACAGCCTATGTGAAGGTTGCATTTTGGGGAAACAACATAGAGAAAGTTTTTCATCAGGTAAAAGCATAAGGGCAAAGGCACCCTTAGAGATCATCCACTCAGATTTATGTGGACCGATGGAAGCTCCATCATTAGCAGGCAACCAATATTTCCTACAATTTATTGATGACTTTACAAGAAAAACTTGGGTATATTTTCTTAAAAACAAAAGTGAAGTGTTTGAGAAATTCCAAAATTTCAAGGCACTTGTGGAAAACCAAAGCGGGTTGCACATTAAAGTTTTGAGAACTGATAGAGGAAGTGAGTATATCTCCAAGGAATTCCTAAGATTTTGCAGAGAAAATGGAATTCACAAACAATTCACATCTAGGTACACCCCACAGCAAAATGGAGTTGCTGAAAGGAAGAATAGGACCATCATGGATATGGCAAGAAGCATGTTGAAGGCAAAGCATTTGCCAAATGATTATTGAGCTGAAGCTGTGAATTGTGCAGCATATATTTTAAATAGGTTTCCTACAAAAGCAGTGATGAACAAGGTGCCGAAAGAAGCGTGGAGTGGAAGAAAGCAAGGAGTCACCCACATGAGAGTTTTTGGATGCGTGGCCTATGCACACATTCCAGATCAGCTAAGGAGGAAGTTGGACAGCAAAGGGGAGAAATCTATCTTCATTGGATACAGTGAGGAATCCAAAGCCTACATGTTGTATATCCCATCTACCAAGAAGTTTTTCATCAGCA
>APFE030276394.1:108003-145533 GCA_000404065.3 Pinus taeda | reverse complement strand
TTGTTATGGCCGCGTTGCAGGTCATAAAAATAGGCTCGCCATTATAATAGGTAGCTATGATTTCTTCCAATTGAAAATCATTGTGAACTTGTATCTTGTGATTTCCACTGTTAATCAACATCACATTCATATCGATCTCTGTATTACACTGCAGGTTGCATCACTGGAGGAGTTGCGCTGACAACAATAGCAGTGCTGTTCTTAATGTTTTATGCCAAGAACGGGAGACCTACTCCTGGTACCTCCTCTTCAAGGGTGGAGAAATTCCTAAAGGAAAATGCTTATGAAATGCCAATGCCAACCAGATATTCACACTCTCACCTAAAGAACATCACAAACAACTTTGCTGAAAAGTTGGGAGAAGGAGGGTTTGGTGTGGTGTATAAAGGAATGCTTCGGAACGGCGCTCCAGTGGCTGTTAAGCTTCTTGATAGGCATAGGCATACCGAGACCCAATTCATGAATGAGGTTGCTACCATTGGACGGGTCCGTCACGTCAATCTGGTTCGTCTGTTGGGGTACTGTTTTGAAAACCCTATAAGCGCACTCGTGTATGAATACATGCCTAATGGATCGCTCGATAAATTTTTGTTTGCCCAGAAAGAGGAGGGGCAAGTCCCAAGGTGGGAACAATTGCATTCAATTGCTTTGGGTGCGGCCCGTGGAATTGCATATTTACACCACGATTGTGACAACCGCATCATACACTTCGATATCAAACCTCACAATATTTTGCTGGACGCCGACTTCACCCCTAAAATTGCTGATTTTGGTCTTGCAAAACTTTGCGGAAAGGGAGAAGATCATGTTTCTATGACAGCCTGGAGAGGGACGCCGGGATATGTTGCGCCGGAGTTGTGCCATAGTGATGCCGGTCCTGTTACAAATAAATCAGATGTCTATAGTTTCGGAATGCTGTTGCTAGAGATTGTTGGAGGCAGAAAGAATATTGATGTGCAGGTGAGCCGGTCTAGTCAATTATACTTTCCTGCGTGGGCTTTCAAGCTAATTGAAAGTGGTGAGTTGGGGATGAGATTGAGAGGAGGAGAAATGTACTGTGCGGATGAGGAGAAGGCAAGAAGACTCACAAAAACTGGATTGTGGTGCATTCAATATAAGTCTGCAGATCGTCCTTGCATGATGAGGGTTGTGCAAATGTTAGAAGGTAATGGAGATGACGTCGCCAATCCTCCGTTGCCCTTCAATTCCTCGGCCACGCCTCAAAATCCTCTACTGTCTTCCACGGTAAATTCTTCTTCAGTTGAGATTACTTTATAGCTTTCCATCTTTGATTCTCTTTACTTAAACCAGTTTCTAGATTTGCCCCGGACTCCACACAATACTTTGTAAATGAGTCGATGAGTACCATGAAGTCTTAAGACCCTAACTCCGTTCAGTGACGTGAATCTCCGAAGTTTGGGCCATTAGATTAATAAATGTATGTTTTGCACATCACGATCTGCTGACATCAAGATCAAGATCAGTGAGGTGAATTTACATTTACATTCCATTAGGATAAAGATGTTATCACTTTAACATTATCATTTTATAGGTTTATAAAATTATATTTTGCACATTTTCATCTGGTTTCAATTGCTCACATCAAGGTCGAGGTCAACGCTGAGGTAAATTTACACTTAAAATGTCATCGCTTTAAATTTAAAGTTATCATTTTGTTAATTGTTCTTGTATATGTATATTTCTCTTAAATTTACTGAAGTTTACATCATTTAACATTATCCAGAGTGCCAATTTTGTTAATTGTTCTTGTATATATTAAGAATCCAGAGTGCCAATTTTGTTAATTGTTCTTGTATATGTATATTTCTCTTAAATTTACTGAAGTTTACATTATTTAACATTATCCAGAGTGCAAATTTTATCTTTGCTGGATCTTTATTGCTAAAGGGTTTTTATCATAAAAAGAAATAATATATATTTTTTAAATCATAAAAGGGAATAATATATTTTTTTAAATGGAATGTTTTTAGATATGTTTATTTTGAAATTGAATTAACATTATTTAAGACTATGCAGAGTGTCAATTTTAATTTTTGCTTGATATTTATTGCTAAAGGTTTTTTATCATAAAAATGAGTATTTTTTTAAATGGAATGTTTTTAGGTATGTTTATTTTGAAATTATTTACATTATTTAAGATTATGCAGAGTGCCAATTTTATTTTTTGCTTGATTTTTATTGCTAAAGGTTTTTATCATAAAAGGGAATCATATATATATTTTTTAAATGGAATGTTTTTATGTATATTTATTTTGAAATTATTTACATTATTTAAGATTATGCAGAGTGCTAATTTTATCTTTTGATTGATCTTTATTGCTAAAGGTTTTTTATCCATAAAAAGGAATGCATCGTTCTAATATAATATATATATATAGTTTTAATGGAAACTCTTTAAGGTGTGTTGTGTTTTGAGTGTAAGATAACTACATTGAATATTTTTAGAAGTATGACCTTGTTTTTGGTATAGTAATTTATTCATTATAATATAGAAAAAAAAAAATTTAATGTTTTATACATATTACTGATTATTAAATTGAAATTGTGATTAAAGTTAAGAATCAAATAAATATTTTAAACAAGTATGATTCATAGTTATAATATTAAATTAATAAATAAAAAGTCAAAAATATACTATTATACATTATCTTAATAAATTATTTAATTTTTATTTTAACATAACTGAAAAATAATGATAATTAAATTTTTATAATATAGTTTTTTAATCTATTTTGATTTTATAGAATAATATTATAATATTTATTAATAAATATACTTAATGTATTGTATTTTAATTGACATAAATTTAAGCTTAAAATCTTCACTCAATATCTTTATATTTCCAAATCTTTATTATAAATCTTTTAATAATTTACAAATTAATTTTTCATTTAAAAAACAATAAAATGTTTATACTCTAATTTTACTCTTAAGGTATAAAAAATTCTTAATTAAAACAAAAATAAGAATAACTATTTAAATTAGTTAAAAACAAGTAATGAGACATATTTTTTAATAATAATAATAATAATATCCATTTTAAGGTCACAACCAAGCCTATGAGACCCCCTTGTTTATGGGACAAGGGACCTACGCCTATGAGACCCCCTTGTTTATGGGACAAGGAACAAGGGACCTACCTCCGCGCAACGATTTGACTGCTAAGTCAATGAAGGCATACATACTCTACCCCTCTCTGGTTTTGAACTTGTGACCTCTTAGGAGCAAACACATGCTCTTAACCATTAGGCCCACTCAAGTTGTATTGAGGCTTATGTGATCCATATCAAGTTTATGAGAAAAAAAAATTCGGCTTAAATCACATGATAATACATTTTTTGACGTGTTTCAAACCAACGAGTGTGGTTCATTGTCAGGACAAGTTGAAGAATCAGATCATGGCTACAAATTAAATAGGGAGAGCAGTTCGTGAGATCAAGTGTTATTTTAAGTAAAAAGTTAAATATTAGTATAAATATTCCTTTTTCATGTCTAATCTGAATAATCTCGTTTAAATAATATAACAATAACTAATATTATTTTAATTATTATTAAATTCCTTACTAATATCCCTGGGTCTATTAACATATTCCTATTAGATAGTCCTTTACTATTAAATTTATATTAATTAGTTACACAAGCCATTAATAAGAAGATTAATACTATAACGTTATTATAATAATAATATATCATTAATTATTATTAGTTTAGTTAATATTAAATCCTTTCAATTACTAATAGTTATTATATGTTAACATTTCAATCTAAATTATGGTAAATATTCCCTAAATGTAATATCGTTAACCCAAAATCGGTCTAACTTTTTACTTAAAATAACACTTGATAAATATTAAAATAATATTTGTTTTAACCTAATAATTTTATTATAGTTAAACGTTTTGAATAGTCAAATCTAGCTATTTCTTGGTCAATTATAGCCGTTTGTCCAGTCTGACTTAATATAGCCGTTTTTTCAGTCAAACCTAGCCATTGGGCGATCTAATCTCCCTATTTAATTTGTAGCCATGATTTGATTCTTCAACTTGTCTTGACCATAAACCACACTTAAATGTATTATCATGTGATTTAAGCCGAAAAACTTTTTCGCATAAACTTAATATTATATTATTAAAATATTTGATTTGAGTTTATAATAATGGATGATAATTAAATGATTTTAATCTTTAATAATATATTTGATTCATTATATTATTTTTATAAACAAATAAATCTATTTTTTTTTATAAATTTAAATAATAATAAAATAATATATATTACTTTTATTTTTATTATATATAGTTTGAAAAACATAATTTTATTAAAAAAAATACTAACATTTAACATTATAATCATCTTAGATATAAAAAAATAAGAACACAACCAAACTAATATAACGCAAAGAATAAAAACACAACCAAATGAATTAATAAAAAGGTTATTGTGAACAAAGTTTTAATTCCTTCTCAGGGTTGTTGACGTTGAGTATGGCTCAAGTAAACAAAACTCATGACGTTGGAATGCTTTCTAGTAAAGAGTCTTCTACAATTCTATTAAAATGGTATAAATTGGTTATAATGAGCCATTCGTGCTTAGGAGAAGTTGTTCCCAAGATCAATATAAATACTCTCCCAATCTCATTCAATATAATATGTTTGAGTAAATCATCGATACCTTCCACTAAAATCCAATTTTTTGAATCAATCTATTTGCAAACCCTAATAACATGTTGACTTTTGAGTCTTTTATGAAGTTTCCTCACCACCACTCTATCTTTTCTCCATAAATTTCAATATCATAAACAAGTATGTTAATGATTTTCCATATGGGTAAATCCCCTCTCCATGAGCTCTACCTTGTAGCTTTTCTTATAAAATCAAAAACTTCAATAATCCACTGTGTACGGTATATATATAAATACATAAAATTTTCAAATTAGATGATTTATATAGTTTTTAGAATATTTATTTATAGTGTTTTAATAGATATTAATTTAATTTTAAAATATTAATATTTAAATATATGTTTATGAAATTTTGATTATATATAATATGATTTATTAGAAAATTTCTATAGTTTTTAAAATATTTATTTATAGTGTTTAATAGATTTAATATAATTATTTTTAATAAAAATAATATGTAAATATATGTTTTTGAATTTTGATTTATATATATGATTGTAAATTAGAAAATTAGAAATTTAAAATTGAAAAATAAATTACATTTTTTTTTAAATTTAGGATTAAAAATAATTGAAATATGAGTTGATTAACCATAATTTAAAAAATAAAAATTATCTCTTTGCTTTCACTAATGTAAAGAAAAAAACAACATTGTTAAGTTAAAAATAAATTTTTACTTGTTTTATGGTCAAATTATGTGTTGGACAGTTCCTAAAATATCTTAGAAAGAAAGAATTTGTTATATTTGTGATATTAAGAAAATTGAAGAAGAAAAACACTTTCTTTTAGAATATCCAACATACATCTAAATTAAATCTCAATTTCAAAAAATATGTTAGACTACCAACCTTATTAACCCTATAGCAAAGCAAAACTATGGACAATTTGAAAAGTTTTTCTTAACACTTTTCAAGCATAAAAATATTTTTTTAAGAAATTTAAATAATTCCTTACCTTTTTAATGTTCAATAGACAAAATTTGATAGCAATGGAAATTAATCATCCTCATCATCATATTAATTACGAGTGTCTGTTTTGGAATAGGGATTCCAAAAAATGTGTCTTATGAACAAGTATTATATGGTGCGGGTTATAATTTTTTTTGCATGTGGTATTGATAACCCATGGTATTGGTCCATGATATTGTAACAAACCCTATTCAGAGGTTAAGAATCTCCATGGTAAAGTGGAGACAAATTTCCATGATTAAGAATATTGTTCCATGTTTTCTAAAATCTATATATATTTAACTTATATATATATAATAATAAATAATAATAATAATAAATTTATAATTTAATTAGTTTTTATTTCTTTTTTAATTTTAGTAAGATGACATGTATCATGAAATTACATATTTTGATGAAATGTGTCATATGAACAAGTGTCATATGGAGCTGGTTATGATTTTGTTTTGCATGTGGTATTGATAAGCCATGGTATTGCCCCAAGATATTGTAACAAACCCTATTCAGAGGTTAAGAATCTCCGTGGTAAAGTGGAGACAAATTTCTATGTTTAAGAATCTTGTTCCATGTTTTTTTAAATCTATATATATTTAACTTATATATAAATTAGTTTTATAATAATATAATAATAATAAATATTATATAATTTAGTTAGTTTTTTTATTTCTTTTTTAATTTTAGTAGATGAGATGTATCATGAAAATTACCTATTTTGATGCTTATTGTGGATCGATGCTATCAACAGAGCCATTTAATCTATATGGTTGTGCTTGTATTACCTATATAACAAGTTACAATCATAAGTTATAAAACATATAGCCTAGAGATCACTACTTTGGTGTCAACTTAACTTCAAGCCTCCCCATGAATGATATAAGCTCTTTCTTAGATCAATGTGCAAATGAATTCTTCCCATTTGACATTGATTCTATAAATTATGATAGATGAATGGTACATGTCCACATTATGTTCATATTATAGATGGAGGGAATGTGAGCACAATGGAAGGGGAAAATCCATAGTGTTATATTCCATAATATGTTAAATGTGCCAGAACCTATCATAAAAAAATGGTCAACCAATAGTGATGACAACCATCATTGGCTAATATCCGTGAATGGAAGTTATCTCATCACTATAGTTCAAGGAAAATCATGCCTCTTGAAATGACCCACTAGTCGTTCTTAAGGGGGTTAGAGTTCCACTCCTCCCCAATTACTCTAGGTCTTAGGTCATTAATCCATTTCTTTATGTTTGATTAAGAGAAGCTCTTAACCAATGAAGAACAATTTTAAGCCTTACTACAAGACCATATTCCATGAATTATATCCTTTCAAAAATCACATAAAAGAATATTATAAAATTACTCATTAAATGACATGTAGATCAAAACATGCTTTATGGGTTGAACTTTACAATTTTTTTGTGAATATGATGGTTGAATATGTAGAAAATGCCAATGGAACTGCTTCCAAATTCTCATTTTCAAATAAGAAGTTTTCAAAATGTTCATCTGATATAAAAACCATTCCAAGCCAATTGAAAATGGTAAACAATATGAATCCCACACTAAATGCAATATAGGTTGGGATATACACTGCTGTATCTTCTTAGATCTAGTGGTGTATATCCCAACCTATATCACATTTATTTCATATTTGAGATTCACTGGTGTATATCCCACCCTATATCTCACTATTGTGTTGTGCATATTGTTTACTATCAAAAGTACTTTTACCCATTTACAAAATTCCAAAAAAAAACCAAAACAAAAAATGTCAAAAATAAGTTTCAAAGAGGTTGAAAGTATTCTTGTCATAGCCCTAGGAGGACCCACAAGGTTTATGGTGCATAGTGGACCTCCAAGTGTGCAACACCAACATTTTTCCTCCCAAGGATATCCCCACTTTAGTTATAGTAAACTTGGACTACACATCCCTACTTCTTTTTAAGTTATATCATTAGCAAAATTTTATACATAACCAAATTAACAAAAATTACACGTCCATACAAAATAATGCAAGAGACACAAATATATAAGTGGGTGGTTCAAAATAAGCATAAAACTTGGAAATGTTTTATATACTAGCATAGATCCCTCTTAGATATGGATCTAACATGACCAGAGAGGGATCAAATTTCTTCACATGCAAAGTTCTTTAGAGTGCAAATACAATGTGTAAATTTTCATTGTTTAAATTGTATTTTTGAATTCTATATAGAGTATATATACAACAGAATAAACATTTGAACCATAAAAATAAATAAAAAATAAAAAATAAAATCCATGATACACGATATTTTTTTTATTATAGCTGACTTTATTTTTCTATTTAGAGCATAATTTATTTTTATTTTAAAGAGGCATCTTTCAAATCGATTGAAAAATGGATGGAAAAAATTACACATCCCCCTCATATTGGGTTGTGGAATGAGCCTCTCTACTCAACAAGAATGGGAAAAACTTTACATCAATTGTTCCCACTTGGCCTTATAAATCCCAGACATTCAATCAGTTCTAGGGCTCAGTTTCTCATTCAAAAACTTTGTCTAGACTTTTCTTATATGCTTATCAAAAACTTTGGCCAAAATTTAGTTCGCATTCTCATACCACTAATCAATCAAGATCTTGGTTAAAATATTTCTCAAACTTAATTCATTCTTTGGGTGAACACTCAACCCAAACTAAACCCACCCTTCATATCAAAACTCTAACTAGAAAAACTTAATGCTCACCTAGCATACTTCCCACATGACTTGATGCCCCATCAATTACATCGTTCCCCAAGAAAAAACTCGACCTAAATTCCTACCCAAGTTGAGTAACATAGAACCTCACCATGAAGGACTCCACTAGCTTATAGCTCACATGTCCTCACTCAGAGCTACAATGTGCAACCATATCACCTTAAAAAAGAGTTATGTATGTTATGTTCCAAATGTTCAATTAGACACCATCATTACATTTTTCTCGTCAAGACGATTCTAGCGATATAAAATTTTCCTCAATCCTACTTACAAATTGAGAGTTATGCCTTGTTAAAGATAGGACCTACAAACCATTCCACATCACCTTACCCTCCATGTGGCATCTAGCCAATGGTCCACATGGCAGGTGATTGGAGGCTCCATTGCTACTATGGAGAATCCACGTGGCCAAAAAGCTGACAACTAGTCGAAAGTCGACCCTTTCCATTGATATTCACTTTTTCATTTCCATTTACAGTATCGGCCCCCAATCTCCAACCTAAGTCGGGGTTGACCCTTCTCCTTGGCACGATAAAACGTTGGGTTGGGGTCACCCAACCCCGACATCACCTAAGTTCTCGACCACCACCAACAAATAATTTGGCCCATTGTAGGTCGGGTCGGATACCCGCCAAATTCCATCCTGTGTCACTGACCTCCCAAACTATGACTTGTGGGGACCGAAAGACTCAATTTAAAGCCATTTTTAACATTTTATCTAATTTTCAAAGGCCAATTTACATCCTTATATTTATGGGATTTCAAAGATCTTTCTAAGCACCAATACCAACACTTGAGGGCCAATGAAATCTAGTTAGAAAAAACTCGATAAACATCCCCTCAATGATTGCCACCAAAACATAATCACTACCATAAGCAATTCTTTTGAAGGATACAGAGAGAAGAACAACTCTTCAACAAATAGGGAACCTACTTTCCTCGACTCTATCAGCCTTACTAGTGGAACAATAAATAGAAAGGGATTCAACATCACTTGTAAATACTCATATTCAAGTAAAAAGGGTGAAACCATATGAGTTATCAACAACAGGTATACAACAATTCATGGTAATACTTGGTCAACCGTTCAACATTTTGTCATCACAAGATGACAAGCATTCCATAGTGACTATTGAATTCAATGTGTAGTTACTTCACTAGTGCAACACAACACTATTATAAGTAAATAGTTCCATGCAACAACATGTTAGTATAAGGCCATTAATCCCATGAAACATTCATGCTCATCAATACATCCTCATATGGATTATAACCATCCATTCAAGTTATGTACACAAGAGAACCGAAACTTGTCATGCAAACAATCAACATATCATTTATTCACACTTTAACATGATATCCATATAAGATTATTCATGTGAAGAACTTATTTTGGATTTTTATTGAAGATGGGCAATTGAGTTCAGGACTACAACTCTCCACCCAACCATAGAGAATTTTTAACCAAGCTACAAAAATAATCAGCTCAAGAGCTATCCTGTACTCTCTACAATCAGAGGATGAAGATCATAGACTACCTAGGCCTTAATATATAGGCCACAAGTCCTCTAATCCCCTATTTCGTTTCACATTTTTGATTGGGGTCCAATTACATAACATGTGGGAATTGGCCCCAACCATACCTGCTATCAACCTCAGGTCCAACTATGCAATACTTGAGGACTCTAGTTCCTCCTGCATGCAAGGAATACTTACTAGAAATATCCTAGCAACTGATAGTACACTGTCCCTCCATCTGATCTCAACTAGGTCTCTTTGAACTGCCATGCATCAGTTATCCATTAGAGAATACTCAGTTATCTGAAAATAATAGTTGTCACATGCATGCAAGCATTAATAAACTATATCTCATTAATTTAACAACTTGTTAAATTAATCTAACTCGACTCGACTAAGTTAAACTGAGTCAATTGGTCCTCCCATTCTAGAACTCATACTTGATTCCTCAATCGGTGGAGAAAATCAAGGATAAATTCCTCAATCAGTGGGACAACTAATTGCATGTTCTCACAAAGACTTCAAGTTTAATTTTCCATAACTAATTAACTCAGAGAATTAATTAATTAATATTTAAAATGTGTAAGGACGCATTCGATTTTAATTCCTAAATAAGACTGGGGACCTCTAAAAATAGGAAGGACCATGAAATGCTATTTTTAGAACGGTTATTTTTTAACACTTTTGACCTCTCACCCAATGTGGCCAAAATCCACACTTGCAAAACGCTATTTAGAAGTGCTATTTTTAGCAGTCTATTTTAAGCAATTCTAAATTTGATTTCTTGTTGGATCACTTTTTCAACACTCCCTCTCAACAAGAAGGGGATTATCAACACCCTGATCCTGTCTCTTGACTCAAACTTGCTCTTTGACAAAACCTTTGTCAAAATTTCTGCATCATGTTCCTCGTCGAAATGTACAACAACATCATGATCCTCTTGACCACACAATCCCGTAGATGATGATAACGGATATCTATATGCTTGGACCTATCATGAAACACTGGATTCTCAGAGAGTTTAATGCAACTCTGATTATCACAATATATCATGGTAGGATCCATCATCTGACCAAACAATCCCACTAGAATCTTCTGCATCCAAATGGCCTCACATGCAGCTTAACTAACAGCCATGTATTCAGCCTCCGCTGAGCTAAGTGCAACTGATCTCTGTTTCTTGCTATACCAAGAAACCGCAGCTGACCCAAGGTTGAAGATTCCTCTAGAAGTGCTCTTCCTGTCTGATGGACTACCTGCCCAATCTGCATCCATGAAGCCTTGGAGCTTCACTCCCTCTGTCTGCCTGTACCATAATCCATACCGTGTAGTGCCTTTGAGATATCTCAGCACATGCTTTGCCGCATTCCAAAATAACTTGGTTGGCTGAACCATAGCTTGACTCAGTTGGTTCACCACAAAGCACAAATCCAATCATGTGTTCACCAGATACATGAGTGAACCCACAAGTTGCCGATAAACAGTAGCAGCTACTACCTCACTAAAGCAGCATCCTCCTCCCTCCAGTTACCTGTTAGAGGAGTCTCCATGGGCTTACACATCTCCATGTGGAAGCGCTTGAGTATCTCATTGGCATACTTTCCTTGAGACACAAATACTTCCCCATCTCTCTGCCACATCTCCATGCCTAGAAAGTAGTGCATGAGGCCCATGTCCTTCATCTCAAACTCTCTTGCAAGGTCCTCCTTGCAAGACTTGATCAATTGATAATCACTTGTCAAAATCAGATCATCGACATAAATTACAATAATCAATAGCTTACCATCTACCATGATGTGATAGAGGTTCGTATTCGCTTCACTCTTAGTGAAGCCCAACCTGGTGAAATAGCTATCGATCCCGGTATGCAAAGCACGGGGTGCTTGCTTCAACACATACAATGCTCGCTTGAGCTGGCACACATGCGTCTCACGATCGAAGGTCTAAAATCCCCTAGGCTACTCAATGTATACCTCTTCCTCACTCTCCCCACTGAGAAAAGTTGTCTTCACATCCATCTAATGGATCTTCCAACTCATCTAAGCTGATAGTGCTAGAATCGATTTGCTCGATGAGTACCTTGCAACAGGAGAAAAAGTCTCATCATAGTCAAACCCCTCAACCTATGAGAAACCACGGGAAATAAACCTTGCCTTGTGTTTCTCAATACTGCCATCAGCTGCCTGCTTTACCTTGTAAAGCCATCGGGAAGTAACCATTGACTTATCCCCTGGTCTAGGGACAACATCCCACACATAGTTCCACATGATAGAATCATACTCCCCTACCATTGCATCCACCCAAACTGGTTGCTGCACTGCCTCATCAAAAGAAGAAGGCTTGGTCGCTACACACTCCCCAACCAGGGGCATGTAGCCAGTGTATCTATCGGGAGATCTCCTCTGTCTATGCCGAGAGGAAGGCAGCCCCACATTCTCTCTCGCATCCTGCATTAATCTGTCAGCTCCCCATGAGCATTTCTGCCCATCTCTGGAAGACTCTCCAACAATGATGATCTCCACTACTATAATCTCTGCAAGCGGCTGATCTGCATCATCGGGAGGCTGCTACTCCTTAGGAACTAATAGTTCCTCATCATCACCATGCAACTTGAGCTTCCTCTCAAGTGACACTCACATGGGTCATTGCTCATCGAACTTCAAATCCTTGCGCATCGCGGTCCTCTAACTGGTAGGCAGAAACACACGATAGTTGTGAGGTGTATGAGTGTACCCAACAAGTATTCCCAACACAACTATTGGGTCTAACTTCTTCCGAGCATCTTTGGCCACATGGCAGAATACTGGTGACCCAAAGATGCAGAAGTGACTCACATCTAGTCACTTCCCTGAAAAAGCCTCCATAGGTGTCTTCATCCACAAAATACGATGAGGACTTCTGTTCTGAAGATACACTGTTGTACTTCATGCCTCAGCCCCTAGATGAAGTGGTAGGCCTTGGTCATACAACATCACTCGAGCTGCTCACACAATAGACATGTTCTTCCTTTTAGCCACTCCATTCTGTTGTGGCTTTTGAGGTGCTGTGAGTTCCCGTTTAATTCCTTCTGAAGCATAGAAGTCTTTAAACTATTGGGAAACATACTCTCCACCATTATCACTCCACAAGGCCTTTAATTTCATCCTTGATTCTTTCGTTGCCAAAGATTTCAACTCACAAAACTTCAATAAGGTTTGATCCTTCTTTTGCATAAAGTAGATCCAACATCTACGAGAAAAATCATCAACAAAAATAACATAGTACCTCTACTTTGCCATGGAGGCTGTAGAGAAGGGCCCACATACATCTGAATGAACTCACTCCAGAATTGCTCCCGCTCTACTATCTCGATCATGAAAGGAAGATTTTGTATACTTACCCAAAGTGAAACCTTTGCATGTGCTTGTTTGCTCCAGCTTGCACTTGGGTAATCTAGTAGAAATTTGCTGCATGATCTTCAAGGCCCCATGATGCAAGTGGCCTAGTCTCCTATGCTATAACTCACCAATATCTTGGCCATGAACCACTTCTACTTTGGAACTCAGTGTAGCACAGTCATCTACCTATAACACTTAGAGACTCTTAATTTGAATCCCTATCTACTTGGTCTATCTAGTGCTAATATGCCTTAGGAAAACCTTTCCCAAACTAAAGAATACATCATAGCCTTTATCCTCAAGCTTAGCAATAGTCACAAGATTATTTTTCAACCCTGGTACATACATAACATTAGAAAGAGTGAGGGGAGAACCATGCTCCCTCTGAAACACAACCGTACCTTCATCTGTGATAAGGTACTTTCCATCATTGCCCATCTCGATCCATATTTGGAGATCCTTCTCCTCCAAAGTGCTGAAAAGATTCTTGTCACCTGACATGTGGAAAGAGGCTCCACTGTCCAAGTACCAAACACATCCCATGCTGGATGAAACCATGAATGCAATAAGTTAGAAATCCAGCTCAAACTATGAAGCTAGTGCCTCACTGTCAGATTCCTTGGAGGAACCTTTCTTCGACTTCTTTTTTGGACAATTAGTAGCATAATGGCCCAACTCATGACAATGAAAGCATCTTACATTTGACTTGTCAGACTTCTTTCCACCTTGATAAGACTTGGATTGGGATGCCTTCCCTTTCCCTTTCTTAGCTTTAGTTTCTAAAACCAAATTCTCTTCATCCTCATGTTTTGATGAAGATCCATCCCTGGTGCTTTGTCTGATCTCCTCCTACATCAAATCCGACCATAGTTATTCCCAATCTGGCAGTTTATCCTTTCCATTCACTGAGCGCTGGTAGCTATGCCAGCTCTTAGGAAGGCCAAGGACTACTAGACTCTACATATCATCATCAGCAGTCATGCCCCTACACTTGCAAGCTCATCCCTACAGGTGGTGAGCTTGTTTAGGAACATAGAGATAGTGTCACCCTTTTCGCACTTGATCTTGTGAAGTGTGTCCTTCAGTGCCAGTTTCCTTTGATCATTGCTATTCTGATATAAATATTTCAATTTTTTCCACATTGCAAATAGAGTCTCGTTCCCATGGAGGCTCGAGATTATGTGATCTCGAACTCCCTCCAGGATGATTCTCCTAGGTCTAGCCACACACTTCATCCATTCCGCCAGTTGAGTAGCATTAGTATACTTAGGGACTTCTTTATCAATGAAGTCCTTAAGGTCGTTATCTTCCAATACTACCTCCATGCAATCCTTCCAGCTATATAGTTTGAGCTTCCATCAAGGCATACTCAAGCCTCAAACCATAGATTGCCATCGGTGAAATAGATGTTGTAAGAATTGAGATCTTATCCCGAATATTAAATTTGAATTTTTTCTTGCTTGTATATTGTTTCTTCCTTGATCACCGTTGCTCTGATACCATGTAGAATTGTTCACGTGTAATCACATTTGTATATGCAATGTACTAAAGCTAATACTTATCTAGTTCTGGAACATTTAAGGGAAGCAAAATTGATTTCATAAGCAACATCAAGAATAAATAGATTATAATGAGTAAGAGAAATAATCACAAACACAAGAATATCGGATTTCAGAGATCTGTGGTTTTACTTGATCTTGATCGAGAAATCCACAGTAAGGAATTTTTACACCAACATTTCGAATCCCAAATGGGATCCATCATCAGGTTAAGAGATGATGTATCCCATTGGAAAGCACCAACATAAAACCCCAACACAATATTATTAATCAAGTGGAAATCCTCTTTAGTTTACAAAAAGAATCAACTCAAGAGCTATCTTGTACTCTCTGCAATCAGAAGATGAAGATCATATACTACCTAGGCCTCAATATATAGGCCACAAGTCCTCCATTCCCCTATTTCCTTGCGCAATTTTGATTGGGGTCCAATTACATAACGTGTGGGAATTGGCCCTAGTCATATATGCTGTCAACCTCAGGTCCAACTACGCAATACTTGAGGACTCTAGTTCCTCTTGCATGCAAGGAATACTTACTAGAAATATCCTAGCAACTGACAGTACACTGTATCTCCATCTGATCTCAACCGGGTCTCTGTTTGAACTACCATGCATCATTTATCCATGAGACAATACTAAGTTATCTGAAAATAATAGTTGTCACATGCATGCAAGCATCAACAAACTATATCTCTTTAATTTAACAACTTGTTAAATTAATCTAACTTGACTTGACTAAGTTAAACTAAGTCAGCTGATCCTCCCATTATAGAACTCATACTTGATTCCTCAATTAGTGGAGAAAATCAAGGATAAATTCCTCAATCAGTGGGACAACTAAATGCATGTTCTCACAAAGACTTCAAGTTTAATTTTCCATAACTAATTAACTCATGGAGAATTAATTAATTAATATTTAAACTGCTGGTAAGACCAAATTCGATTTTACTTCCTATAGTTAGACTAGGGACTACTAAAAGTAGGAAGGGACCATGAAAAACTATTTTTAATAGTTTCACCTCTCACCCAATGTGGCCAAAATCCACACTGGCAAAACTGCTATTTTTAGAAGTACTATTTTTAGCAGTTCTACTTTTAGCAATTTCTAAACGTATCATTTATTGTTGCACACTTTTCAACACCTACCTCCACCCAATAGCTACTCAGCAAACCACCAATGCATAGGGAATCTAGAGGCTTGCCACCTCCAACCTCCAGCCATCTAATAGTACACACACACACACACTCCAAGGAGTTGAGAGGCTTTAACTCCACCTCGGTAGCATGCAACACAGTGGTTACACCTAGTGAAGGGAATCAAGAACTCATTGCCAACATCAGATACACAAGCAAAGGAGAATCTAGAATTTCCTTTACCAGGATTCCAAACGTTAAACCTCTATCGTAGGTTGTCAAGGGACTCCATATAACACCATCTCCACCCTCCAACCTCTTGAGGTTTCATGAGATTTACCTTCACCTAAACGAGTATTACTCTCGTACTCTTATTTCTCAACTGAAGGTATGACAATGTTTTGAGAGTGGTGGAAGAAGTCAATGTCCTCCACACTATTGTAGCTATCACTAATTCTTGTTAACAAGGAATTATCCATGTCTTTATCATCCACAATGTGCGCTTTATTCCTTCCTTAATGCAAATGGGTAGTTCTTCACAGTTGTTCCTGACAACTCTTGCATGTTCTCTTGTTTTTCACACAATGCATAAATTCCTTCCTCAAAGCCCTTCAACTGCTATTATATGTGCCTCTCTATGTTGTGTCCCAACTCATTCACATAACTCTTCCCCCTTCCTTTTCTGTGTAATAGCAGAAGTGTCCTTAGACACACAAATTCTATTAATAAGGAAAACAAAATTACATAAAATCTGCAAGAGTTTACACACAATCACTCAACACTCTTGCAAGTACAGAGAAACAAGATTTAAATAAGCTTGTGTCCTAAAATAATTTTGTTATGGATCACTTATTTCATTTAAAAGTGTCCATTTACATTTAATTCTCTCACAACAACACTCCTAACTATTTTCCTAAAATAGTTCCTAAGAAATGACACCTTTCTAGATGTCATATCTTTTACAACAATTAGCTATTCTAAAATGTCTCCAATATGTAATTAAATATTCTAGATACTTGAATATTAGAATCTAAATAATTGAACTATAGTTTATTTATTTTGGATCATCTAACATTCCCCCCTTTGATCCAAAAGTACATTACAACAATATATTGATGATTCAAACTTAAACAAGAATGCAACAAATCATAGATATAACCATAAATATAGAGATGCAACAAAAATAACACTTCATTTCATTAATATAAAATATTGAAATATGCTTACAAATAGAATGGAAATAAACTAGCTCGGGCGATGGTAGCTTATCTCTGAGAAGAGATGTGGCAGCTACATACCTCTCAACTCTACCACAATGAGGCTCAAATGCCTATTTGTTATTGAGAAATAATAGAAATTCCTGAACATCAAAAAACACAACCCTAGGAGATGAAGTGCCAAAACTGTGGGCCTCGTTTGGGTAAATTGATACATCAATTTGTTGGGGTCGTATCTATTAGAGTCAGCCTGTTCAGCCCTCCGTCAGAGATCAAAACCTCTTTTGTTGCATTTCATTTTAGGTGTCCCATTCTGCTCGATAACTTGCATTCCATTTAGGAGCATCGATCCTCTGACGGAAGGGTCTTGTCTCCATACTTCACTCATGTCATGTACCTGCTAGTTGATGTCTGTTCATAAAAAGTATATACAATTTTCTTTTTAATCAAAGTTGCAAAAGTTGTCTTTAGGGTTTTAGTGTTAAGTAGGTCTAGGGTTTCATTAGGATCTTGTCAATAAATGTTTCAAAGTGTCCAATAATCACGAGCAGGCCATGAGGATGTTCCTAATAAGTTTTCATTCCATATTCTCATCACCAATAATACTGAGAATGATTCTTCTTCAAAACTTTGTTTTGAAGAAGAAATCGTTAAAATTGTTTTTTGTAATAAATATGTAATTTTTTAGTTCTACAATTCTCCAGGCGTAGCCCTGGTCGCCTTTGCCAAATTCCATGTCAGCTATCCCTGCAAAAAATTGCCAAGAGTTTCATCATTCCAGTCAACAAATCAAAGGAAACAACCAAAAAACAGAGCTTCAATTAAAAGGTGAAAAGTGCCAAAGTTCAAACATTACAAAAATGGGTTTGACAAAAGAAAAATCAAAATCCATGGCTATATGAGATATTTTCCATTTTGAAAATTAATTTGCATGCGAAGAACCAAGAGGAGGAAACTCAAAGCAATTTTTGCTAAACAAAGGAGAAACTGGGCGAAATTGGAAGACAGTTGGCTGGCGCAGTGCATGGAGCAGGTGGTGTGGTGCACTGGGAGCGAAAGCACAATGCAAAATTACACAGGCACGACACACTAGGAAGGTGCGGCGCATTGGGCGAGCTGCACGGCGCATACACTTAAAGGCCCGAAATTGCTCACAATTCCTCCAAATTGCCAATAACTTGCACGGATTTGCGAGGTAGAGCCTTCATCTTGGTGTTTCATCCAATTTTGTGATAAGCTATGGTGGTTTATGGATGATAATGGTTGAAACAAAAATATCAAACCCTACCTCTTAAAATACCTCATGGAAACTTGTTGTTGGGTTTCAAAATCATTGTTTTGTCACCAAATTCACTCCTCCATCCCATTTCTCCCTTGTTTTCATCATTCCCTAAGTCCCTACCCCCCTAAGTTCATTAATTCCTTCCCCCAAATTTTCTGTCCCAAATCCTCAAATCCCAAAACCTAAACCTTAACCCTATAAAAAAATCTCCTAACCCTATACATAAAGCCCCTTAATCCCTCCTACATTTCCCTAACAACATTTGTCCCAATAGTCCCTAATCCCTTATTATTTCCCCCCTTCCTAACAGTCCCTTGTTTCATTTGTTTTCCCCTTGGTGGCAGAAATTAAACACATCACTAAAAGAGCAGTCCAATACAATTTCATACACCAGCATCTATTTGTCGAAGGTAGTTTGAATAGCAGCAGTTATGTCATCCGGTCATTCATCTGACTATGAAGTGGAGACCCAAAGTGACTCACCCATGGAGGGACATGCACCCCAGAGGCCTCATAAAGGTGGCAAACATGTTAGAGAAGAACCAACCACCCTTACAAAATTGCAGAACTACCCTCTTGCCATCTCTTGTTTCAAGTTTCAGTCATGTTATTTGTTTTGTGAGAAGGCTTCTAATGTTCAAGTTCATCATGAGTTGGCCCGCTTGTTTGTACTACATTTACATGGTGATCAAGTTACTTTGGCTGGTTTCACTTTCACACATACACCAGAATCTATCTCACGAGCAACCGGCATGCCTAACACTAGAGAGCCATGGAACAAGAGGCAGAAGATTGACTAGCAGTATTATGAGCAATACATTAAACCCAATTTCTTGAGACAGCTAAAGAGAGTGTTCCCTTTCCGATATCTGAAAGATGAATATGCTCCACTAATGAAATTAATCATGAAGTATTTCAGTTGTGAAGGTCGTTTCTCCAGATAATATGCTTATCACATCAGTTTTCTCATGCATTTCACCCAAGTACGGATGATGAACATCCCATATTTCATATGCCAAAACATAGAAAGGATGACCATCCTTGTGCAACATAAGACCACTCAGCAGCAATTCAACAGTATTTGTCATTTTGCTCTCATCAAACTTTTGATGGTTCATCAGCTTGGATTACAGGGCATCACTTGGGAGGATTTCATCTCTCGTGACTTTTTCAGAGCTTCACAAGGACCTTCAGAGGTTGGGCATGAGACTGGTGGACCTTCTCATCAACATGAAGGCCACGATCCACACACTGCTACTATTTCGGTTTTCATTACTTATCAGAAGGGCACGAGGCAGTTATTTGCAGCAGCAAAGCGAGTGTTATCTCCACCCTGTATGGAAGGGGCCTTGCTTTCGACATCAGCACCACAGGTATAGGACAGAGGCAAGAGACCAATGCAAGATGAGGGGCCTTTAGGTGAGTGGGACTTTATTCTTGTTCAGGATGATGATACAGACATGGGCCCGCAAAGTACACATCTTAGAGAGATCATCCAAGAGTAGCATACAGAGATCCAAGCCTTGTCCCTCAATTTGGAGAGAGCTAAGTGGACTATGAAATACTTGGAGCAGAGGAACAAACAACTTGAATATCATCAAGTAATCATGGAGTTACAAAACATTCGGGAGAATCGGCAAGCTACCCAAAGGAGGAGGATTGAATTCACTACATTGGAGCAAGAGATTAATGATAATCGAGAGTCTTGGCTCGAGAGAATCAACATCCACCTGGAGAGACTACTGAAAAAGGCCGATAGGGACAAATCATTGTTGAGACATATGGTTTTCCATTACAGGGCGCGAAATATGAGTTCCAAGGCACGAATAAGGAATCTAAAGGCAAAATTAAAGAAGGCAATAAGGAAGCAAAAGAGGCAAAAGGAGCACGATCGTCTTCAAATATTGGCTAAAGCCTCTTTAGCCTAGCATGACACTTGATAGAGAAGGTCCAGCCCAAATTTCAAGAAATTCGGAGCAAGTTTTGCATTTTTGGAAATTTTTGCACTGAAAAACAAGTTTTCCCTCCCTATGTGCCGCGCCACGTGGCGCTCGCTTTTGCTAGAGGGCTCCAAACTTGAAAAACTTTATATTTTTGGATTTGGCATGAAAACACATGTGTTGTTGCATGGCCAAGAAATTTGGGGAAGTTTTGAGTCTTCAAGAGGTCAAAAACACTCAGAAAATGACCTCTCTGCCCCTATTTTGACACACAGGAAGCAGTCCTGGAAAATTGAAGTTTTGGAGGGGTAAATGGACACCAAATTGAAAAATTCCACTAGAATTCCTGAGAATGACGAGTTGGTTACATGTGAATGAGGATTGGAACGAGATCTTCCCTTCCTAGTCCTTGATCCTACTTTCAGGTATTTCTCCCTTGATATGTGGAAATTCTCCCTCTTTTCATGGATCCTCAACTCCCTCTCCTTCCCTATAAATGAGATCCCTGCTATCCACTAATGTCTGGATAATAATTGGTTGTCTTCCTAGTGTTGAACTATGCCTAATTACTGCCCATTTTGCTAAGGAGAAAGGAGTGCTTGAAGGTTAAGACCAGGACTTGGAAACTCACTTCCAACATCAAGGTTTAAGTGGTTGTAATGCTCCCTTTACCATCTACCAATAATACATTATGTGTTTTCTTTCCATAAATGTGCCGATTATTGCTCATTTAGTGTAATATTGCTTGATATGTTACATGGTTTATATTGGAATGATTTTTTCCATGTATGCGTTTATTGTCTCCACGTGATTTTCCTTGCACGTATTCATTCATAATGGTGAAGAGGAGACTAAGCTTGGAAACAAAAGAATCAAGGACGACACCAACAGATGTTAGCATCAGAGTGAGGTAGGTCATCTATCCTCTTTTGTGTTTTCTATTATAAGCTAGGAAAGTTTACATATATTTGTCTTCGTTTGTTGCTAGATCCTCCCAGAGGAATTGAGGGATCGTTTTTATCTATAGAAAGGATTGCCTACATAACATTTTTTCCTAATAAATTCCATCTATTGTTCCATCTATTTTAACATATCGGTCTCGATAAGAACCCTTCTCACTGGATCACTCAAAAGGATAGGAGTATTACAACTCCTTCCACACAATGCTTCAAATGGGCTCATCTTTAAAGACTCTTGGTACCCCTTATTATATGAAAAATCTATAAGTAGAAGATACCCTTCCCACTTATTTTGTTGATGCATTGTTGGCATTAATGATGTGTTACAGATGCATTGATGGTACAGTTTTTGGATGTAATGTTTTTGGTTAGCATTGATGTCAACCTCGTAGCCTGGCGGTAGTATGAATTATAGTTGTTTATATATGTTTGATTGGTGGTAGGTATTATTGATGGTGCAAGTATTATTGAATATGCTTTGCTTTTGGTGTCATTGGTGTGTGTATAGAGCAGGTTGGCACTTGGTATTGGTATTACCATGGTACATGTGCCCTTGGTATTCGTATTACCATGGTACAGGTGCCCTTGGTATTTTTATTACCATGGTATTTTCCTATGGTATTATTTTTTAGATTGATGAGGATATATTACTATATACGTGTGAGTGAGTATTGAGTTTGTGATTGGATGTTTGGAGTGAGTGCATGAGTGAGTGTTGTAGTGCTTTGCATCGCTTATCATATCATTGTAGTGGATTTGAGTGATGTGCTTATCAAAATTTATTTTCAAATCAAAGAGGTTATTGGGTTGCTCATGTTGAGATGATTTAAGAACCCAGTCCGAAACATTTTGAAATGTGGTTTGCATTGAGGAGTTGGAGGCATAAAGACTTCATGCTTATGGAGATTAACAAATAATTATTAGAGGAGGATAATCTCAATCGAATGGTAGTTGGATAGTCCAATGGATGTTGGACGAGGCTCGTTGGTTGTGGAGGCTTCCATTGGATGATTATCTATAGAGTCATGTGAGTATGAAATTCTCAGCTAATGGACGTTAGCACACTATTGTAGGAGTCAAGTATTCTAGCTAGTGGGTGTTAGTTACTCTATGTGAAAAAATTTCAGCCATTAATAGAAGATTTAAGCAATAGCAGCAAGAGGTGGTTTTTTTCCATTGAGGGGTTTTTCCATGAAAACAATTTTTGTTCTCTTGTGTGAATGTCTTTTGATATTGTTCATGGTGTTTATTCCAGTTTTACATGCTATATTTTTTATTTTATGATGGGTTACTGATATTTTGAGTGTTTTGATAAAAGAGTTAAAATTGTAATAAAAATCCTATCACTTCTAATTCACCCCCACCCCTCAGTAGTGAGGCCACTTCCAATAATTGGTATAAGATATGGTTCTCTCAGTGGAGCTTGATCACTCGAGGGTAGATCGTAAGAGGGGTTCTCATTTATTGTCCATAGAAGTACATTATATATAAAACCTTTAGTCAAAGCAATGGTATTAATTATGAAACCTTAGCTTTTGCAACCAAAAGTGCAAACGAATGCGTAGAACAAAAAAAAAAAACTGGAAATATACCTATAGAGTCAGTGCCAAGGTACTAGTTACAAGCAGTGGACCACATTTAAAAAGAGGGTTTGGATCAATCGAGCAAAGCACTTCCATAGGCATAGAGGGTGCAAATGGAGAGATGGGTGTGGAAAGGGAGTGGGTGGTTATGCCCCATAACCAATCTAGCTAATGAGAACCATCAGTTCTGAGCCCTAGCAATCTAGGGTTAGATTTTTTCCACCTTGCTCATGTCAGGACGAACCATGCATGTCAAGGAATAATCTGGAAATAAAGGTAGATGTATGTATTTCTTAGTAAGAACAAATTTAAATTAACCATAACAAATATCAAGTCCTAATTTTGTGCATAATCTATTTCATATCAATCAGAATTGCAGAACCATAAACAAGGGTTGCCAAACAATATAATGTTACCACATAAACCATTTACCTTATATGATATATTTTTAATCAGAGAACAAGAGGTAAGGTCAATATTTTGTGGTTAAGTGTTATATGAAAGTGTAGACATATATCATTGAACATTAATTATAAAGGAAACTATGCCATTATCATCTAAAAAAAAGAACAATATAGGATAGAAAATCACACAAATTAGTCTCAATGAAAATGAAATATTGTTCATATGATTCAAGTCATAATAAAAGTGAATTGGTTGTAAGATAACAAAAAAAATTAAGTATGTGGATGTTATATACACATCTCCCCCATATCGGGATGTGGAATATGCCTCTCAGTGCAATTATAAATATTTTAATAGTTATAAAAGTATTCTTTTTAGTTTTTCCCTGATGGGTTTGATGAATCAAGGTGACATAGGGATTGGTGTAGGTGTCCGCCACCCCACTAGCCCCCTCGACAATTCGGAGGGATGAAATGGCAACCCACTATGATCTATCCTAGTGTGAATTGAATTCTCTTTTAGTGTAAGAAATGGTGCATTTTGGGACTGGATAATGGGCAAGGGTATAATGTTTCTTCAAAATGCATGGTGACGATATTGAGGCCTTTGAAATCCTTAAATTGGTATGGTATGGGAAGAGGAGCGAGTCGAGCCGGCCTTAACTAAGCATGAGGCCAAGTTGCAAAGGGAATTATGTATGTGTGCATTGAGGGTGGTATCTTGGAGGTTTAGCTCTAGAGCTTAGGGAACTAGGGATCAAGGTAAGTTGACCCAATGGAAGCACAACAAAGACCCCAACATAAGGAGTTTATGCATGGATACACATTTGAAGGGACTGTTGAGGTTGCAAATTTTATGGTGGTATTTTCATGTTGGAATGCCAAACTAATTCAAATCAAGATTCTTAGGCCTGGTAGAAGGTATGGACTTGTGATTTCACTACTTAGTTTTATTCCACAGTTGTTATATATTTTGGTTACAACCTTTAGATTTGGGAGCTTTAGATTATTATTGTTAATTTTGGTAGTATTTAGTTGAGTTTTGAAGATGGGTTATTGTGGTTCAGGTATTTTGTTGGTGGTCTGAGGGGCTCAAATGGAGAGGTCTGTATTTGTTCTCTCCCTCAGATGACCAAGCTAACTGTGTGATTTCTAGAGTCATAGTTTCTGCGGGTATCATCATGGGGTTTGAGGACTACCATCACCTTTTTTTCTCATACGTGGCCTTAGTCAATATAGAACTTGGGAAATGTAACCTATTTTCTAGGAATTTTGGAGGTTTGGTGGTTGTTGGTATAACCCAAGGTCGAATTGGGGGTTCTGGGATGATCTCTTACTACTTGTGGTGTTACGTTATCTTCTTACTGCCATTTGTTCATAGGTTAAGATGTATTTGGGTGGGATCTGGACATTTCTTCAGGTGTTTTGAAAACACCTTGGGTGTCAACTCACTGATATTTGTTTGGTGCTTTTGTCTTAGTGAGGGGACACATTGCATTGGCTCCATTGGTATCTGGTGTTGCACTAATAGGAGTTATGTGTGCAAGGTTTATTTGTGTGTAGCTCAGTTAGAAATGCCTTGTCATTATGGGTGGGTAATAAGGGGAATTGGTGAGAGAAGTAAGAACATTGGGCACTTTCTAGATTACCCAAGGCATGGTGAGGTTGTCGACCCCAACCTAGCCCAACCACCTAGATCTGAGGAACAACCTCGTCCTCCAACTAATTTCAAAAACCATCCCCAACACATAACTCTTCTCCTGGAATAGCTTAGTAGGGACAATAATGATGATAGGAATGCAGTCATTATCTTCATGAATGATCTTCGATGAAAATAGTGGCATATGCAAGATCGTTTGGGCAGTATTTAGAAGGGGAAATAACGAATATAAGAGAAACTAGATCGCTTTGAAGGAAGTTTGGCCCATATGGAGAAGCACATCCACTACGACTTTATACCTCCACCATCATCAAATATAGTCTAGATCATCCGGTTTTGGTCAATTCCTCCAATCCCTAAAGGTCATTGGCTACATTATGAATTTGAAGGTCTTTTGGTATCACTTTCCTTTCTAGTTTTGGATGATAAGGTTGTTTTGGTAGTTAGCTATTTGTCTTAATATTCGCTTATTGGCTAATAAATCTGGTAAGAGTGAAAATGCTAAAATTTTAAAAAAATGTAATCAAACATATAAAATTTTGGCATAATACAAAATTCTAGATTTACCAAAAATATTTATATTAATTTTAACTTATTAAAAATAATTAATAATATTTTTAATATTTTTTCAAATTTATTTTAATTTTATAAACATAATATTATACGATTTAAATGTAATTATATTATAAACTTCATGTTCTTAATTAATGTTTAAAATATCAACTCAATTTATTATATTTAAATTATTTTAATATAATTTATTATTCATTCCAACTAATTTTCATTTAAAATGATACATAAAAAGTATTATATTTATTTTATTCACAGATTATAAATAATATTAAAATTATTCAATTTTATTTAAGTTTAATATAAAATCTTAGCCATATAATTTAAATGGTCCGTAAGCATCAATAAACATTAATCCATAATAAAAAGCACTTGCAACATCATACTTCTCACTTTGCTCAAATTATATAATAACAAAGTACATATTAAAACTAAATAAATTATAATTTTATTTAAATAAGCTAAACATATAAATATTTGAAAAAACATGGAACAAAATTCTTAATTATGGAGATCTACCCAATTTTTATCCTAAAGATTCTGAATCTGTAAATAAGCTTTGTTAGAATACCCTGCTTTTATCCTAAAGATTCTCAATATGTAAATAAGCTTTGTTAGAATACCCTGCGCCAATAGCATGGCTTATCAATATCACATACAAAAAAATTGCACTTCACTTCATATGCCACTTCTTTATATGACCTTTTTTTTAATTAATTAATATAATTAAAAGGGAAACAATGCATAATTACTTTGGAGATAAATCTCAACCTTTGATTTGTGTATACTATATTCTAGAATATTTTGTGAAGGTTAAATCTCTACCATCCACACCTAATTTATATGACATTTTTTTAAATTAATAAATTTAATTAGAATGGAAAAAAGACAACTATTTTGGAGATAAATCTTAACCTTTAATTTGTGTATAATACTATGAATTTCTAGAATATTCCATGTAGGTTGAATATCTACCATCTACTTAATAATTATTGATAATTAAATTAAATTTTCGAAAGCCATATTACAAAATACGCACATCCATACATCTGTGTATTTATTTTTTTATTTAGACAATATTTTAGTTCTATTTTGAAAATTTATTTTAAAAAATTAGTTTTAAAAATTATTTAAAAAATTATTAGTTATAATACTTTTTCCTTCATATTATTATGATGATGTGATTTGAGCTTACAAGAGTAGGGGAGAGACACCATTAGTTGAACACCTCCACCTCATACCGCAACCTTGCCTTATTGTCGTGCGACACCTGTACTTGGCATGCATCCACCTATCCACCGTACCTAGGAACCGGTTCAGTGAGTTTAGGGAGAGTTAGGGTTAGTTTAGGGTATAGTCTTGGAGGCTTCTCTTTTACGTTGTGCATTTTTGTTCAGGTCTCATCGTTGTTTGTTTATGCTATCGAGTACTTGCGCGACACTGTTACAATGGTGGTCACATCTAATGAGCCTCATCATTGGGTAACTATCTGGACCTTAATTCACCTCCTTGGTTAGTCAAATCAACTCTTCTCAAAATTTATTACATGTTTTGATTATATTTTGTTTAATGAGATGAGTCAAAGTGAGATATTATGCCTAGTGGACTAATGTGCATTGAATGCAGGTTTTTGACAGAAAATAAGGGATTTTGGCAAGATTAAAGGATGGAACTCGAATGGGACAAGGAAGAGAGATTCTAGGAGGTAAATCCTCCTCATTTACTCTGCCCTCATTCGGATGTTCCTCCATAAATAACACTAGCTTGGAGTACAAGAAGCCAAGTCATGAAGATCAAAAGGAAGTCGAGAAAGTGACACTCAAAGAGTTAGTTTATCTCGATTTTTGGAGCTGAGCCTCCCTAGATTTAAGGAAGTCATTGTGGACTTCAGTTGTATAAATAAAGAGGCCTAGAGCCTCATTAGGATTCTAATTTTTGCTGTAAAAACACTAGTTATTTTTTAGCTCCAGACTTGTGGAAGACATTGTTATGTAATTTTCTGTTTTGATAATGAGAATGAGCTTCTTATTGATCTAGTACTGAGTTAACTCAGAAGGCTGAAGCTCTTGGGTTAGGGCCCAACCGTAGTGGCAAAGACTCCTCTTCTTGTATATGTATGCTTAGATTGATTTCATAGATTCATGGTTAAATTTCCCTTTGAAGAATTTCATTGCAAGTAATGTAGATCTAATTAGTTTGTTTATTAGTTTGCTTCCATTTGTGCTTTACTTCAACAGTGGTTTAGAAGAGATAAAGAACCATCAAAAATTTTTCAATAGGTGTTTTGGCCTCACTTCTCCCTTCAAGGATCATGATTTGAGGAAAGGACTTCTATGCACCTCCAAAAATACAGAATTATACTTTCTCATAGAATTTAGAGTTTTCTGTACTTAAGCCGACATTTGATCAAGTTACAAGAGTAGGACCTAGTCATCATTTCTTCCATATTCAACCTTACAATAGATATCATCAATGATTCCATCTTATTCTGCAAGTTTTCCTCATGCATGAAGTAGACAGCTAGCTCATTAAACTATGTTTTCCTAGCTTATTGAAATTCTCCTTGTTTGCATGATTATTGGGAAAATATCAATGTTTGATGCAGTGTAGGTGTTTTAGAAGTAAAGAGAGATCTCATAGCAAGCAAACTCCTTCAAACTTTATCCATCCATGATCATTCCTTGCTTTCACTAAGACCCTCACCAATTTCATCATTTTGCAAGGAAACTTCTCCAAGCATGATTGAGAAAATCCAACCATCTCCCAACCTTGGTTTTGAGTTCTGAGTGACCCTAAGCATTTTCTTACTTCATTCCATCCACCAACCATCTTTCCTAATCCTTTCATTACCTTCCACACCCATCATTTTTCTCTCGACTGTATCTTGTAGGAATGCAAGGAATCTTGTAGGTTTTTAGGACATCTTGTAGGTTTTCCTGTAGTGGTCTGTTTTGAGGCCAAATTGAGGGAAAATCCTCTAGGAAGCCAAACAAGGTCACCTAAGGGTCTCATAAACCTTTGAACCATCCACCAGCATTCTTAATCCACCTGCCACATCGCCAAAAGATATTAGCTTTCAAACTCTTCCATAAAAAAAGATAAAAAGAAAAACAAATTTATTCTAGTCATTTACAAGCACAGTAGTAATGTTTGATGTTTTTAACTTACATGCTTAGGATAGTAGAATTTCATACATGTTAACCTATCATTATTTTTGAAGCATAGTCTCTTAGAAGTTAGTTAGAAAATGGTGAGATTTTAGCAATGGATTTTATTCTTTTTCCTTATTGCAGTAGACAAGCTTTCTCTTAGAGTAGATTTCTCTTTCCCTCATTAGTAATCAAGCTTCTTCTGAATCCATAGAAGTCCGGCTTGAAAAATCCTAGTGGTTTATCACCAGATGAACAGTGACAAAAGGGCATAACCATCAATTTTACTTGTGTATACAACACTGTCACCTCCAAGTTTGTATGAACCCTGGGTTGATAACGTAAAGCTGGGAGACCTGGGATTTGTAGTATTCTTGCTACAATACTGGTTCTTATCACTTTTTGGCGTCATTGCCGGGGAGGTGTCTGAGTAATATGTGATTATTTATTTCTTTCTTCCTTTTCTTGTTTCTCGTATTCTATTATTAGTTTCAGTTCTGCAAGAGTAATTTAGTTTCTTTCTTTTCCATTATGCATTCTTTGCTTTCCTTTCCATTCTACAAGTAAGATTTCATTCAAGTAGTTAGTTTTCATTGTGTCAGTAATTTCAATTCTGCAATCACTTTGAAAGTTTGAAAACAACTCAAAACAAAACAAAAACATTTGTTTTCATGCCTCGTAGGAATAGGGATAACTTAGGGAATGTTTTGCCAAATACCCCCACTGCTTCAAATAGCCAACCTTCCATCTTCTTCGGTGGCTGTGAAATGGAGGAACCCTTAGGTGAGAAACTAGAAATATTTGAAGAACCTACAGGAGAGGAATAATAATAAGAACCCATTCCTACTAATCCAATGGCTGAAAATAGAAATGACAGAGGGAATAGAGAAAGAGTTCAGGGTGCCTTCTCCATCAGGGAAACCAATGGGGATACTAAGATGAAGAATATAAGCCCCTTCGCCCTTCCTCATTTCCATGTCCTGACCTCAAAAGATCCAGGCACTTTCTTATTTGAATTTTTTTTCATATGCCAAACCTATGACTACACCAATGATGAGCAGAAGTTGAAACTATTCCCATCCACTCTCAAGGATGTAGCTTTGCACTGGTTGATGGGTTTACCTGGGGATAACATCACCACTTGGGCTCAGATGCAACAAGCCTTCAACAACAAGTATTGAGACTATTGTAGGTCTAAATACACTAAAGAGGAAATTTTTAGGATGACCTTAGGGTATGATGAATCCCTAGAGGATTATGAAGAAAGATTCTAGCTTAGCTACAAAAGGGCTAGGTGCACACTTGACCTTGAGTCACTAAAGCTAATACTGCTTAGAGGAGTAAGGGAAGATCTTCTGGATACCCTAAACTTTTTAGTAGGAGGGGACATCTACCAATTACCCTATGAGGATATCAAGACTGTCTTTAGAAGTCATTCTAGGGTAGCTAGGAAAAAGGGTAGGGGTAGTCAACCTATGGTCAGCCCATCCTCTTCTAATGCATCTACAAGGGTGAAATCGGAAACATGCTAGAGGATTTCAAGAGTGAGATACTACAAACCATTGCCCTATAGATGGACACTATGCACCTTAAGAGAAAATAGGAGGAAGCAGAGAGATCCTTAGCCATTTTCTGCACTAGATGCACCAGGAGGCACCCTAGGAATGAATGTCCATTGAATTCGATTGAAATCTGCTCAGTCTCTTAAGAAAACCACTCCACATACAAGTGCCCTTCTCTACCTGGACTAAAAGTTGTATATCAAGGATCTGAAGGGGTAACCAAATAGCTCTGCTACATAAACCAAAGGAGACCCCATGGGCCTAGGCCATACTAGCAGGGCATGCAAGCATGGAAAATTTTAGGGGCTAATGTTTGCCTAGTGGCCTAATTTTCCATGATTTTTCCACAAAAAATATTTTCCAATTTCCAATTGTTATAAAAGACGATTCACCGAAATTTTAGAATATAAAATTATTTTACCTCAAAAATCGCCAACATTATATAGAGACTAGATATAAAATCATTACAAATTTGAATAATTTTACAAATATATCAATAACATTTTATAGTTTGCATATTAGGGATTAGTGAGATTCGCCAATGTTTTTAAACTTCAAGAAAATTTTCCATCCTAAATTTTCCTTGCATGCAAGGGTCATCCCATGCATATTACAATCCCAACCAAACCACATCCATTCCCTCTTGGGGACCCCCTGCTCATCCTTCCTAGTCTACACCTCCTCCTTGGTCCTTTGCACCTCAGTTTCATTCCCAGTCAACCAGCTAGTCATTTCAACCATATGCTCTGCTACAACCTCAGTGAAATGCACCGCCCTAAGGATGGAGGCCCTGTGGTGAAGTAAAATTATAAGTGTGGACACGAACAAATTCCTCTAGCGTGATAATGGGTCTAGCCATAACAGATGCATTCTATGGAATATTTCCTTATATTATAATAAATCAATAGGGCTTACCTCTTGGTTGCTTATCCTTCTTGATGATGTCCTCGCTTGCTCGCTCCAGTAATCTCTCGCTTCCTTCTTCAAGTTACTGAAACAAGTAAACAACAACAACACACAAAAATAATAATAGACAAATTGAAATTCAACCTACTTAACAAGTCAAGAATCATTAAGACACGAATATGTAATGTTACAAAACATGTAGGAAATCAATTGATAGTTGCATATATTAATATCAAAGAGAGATTACAACCATTTGTCTTGGCATCACATTCTTCCTCTAACAAGACTGGGTTCCCACACACTTCTGCTAGAACTCAATGATGGCTTCAAACAATAATAGTTTAAAGGCTCTTCCCTTTAGGATTCACTCCAAACCAAACAAACTTATCCCTCACACAACTAGATGGTTACAACTAGTAATAACTTTCTTGTCTAATCAAAATAGTATACTCACACTCAGCCAACACTCTAACTAGCTTGTGCTTGGGAAGAAGGGAGGTTTATATAGGAAATATGGATGGGAGATGGATCCTCTTCTCATGGTAGGAGGACTTATCCCTTGAGGTAGTTCCATCATTATAGGGGAAAGGAACCCAGACTGTCATCCTCGACCCCATCCGGCCAAACTATTTACTAGACTTCCGTTACAGAGCTTCTAGAGCTGGAAGTTTCGACTCTAATTTTAAAAACTTTCCATAACAAGATTGGTATGATTGGAACACAGCTCAGTCACAGAGGTCAGTGTGGGGAATAGTGCTAATCTCTACACATCGGCATGAAGGAGACAAAGGCCATTAGCATCAGTCTTGTAAACTGGGCAAAACAGAAGTTTAAGGGGAAATGGTGGAAAAGGGAAATGATTTTCTCATGAAGAGGGACACAATGGGAGTTCCATGAAGGAAAAGCATGCAGGGTTCATTGTAGAGGTCCTCCAGGAATAAGGAATGGGGAGTACAGGGACAGTGACAAAATGTTGTGTAACAGATGCCTCCTAAAGAGTTAAGGTCGAGCTAGAGTGAGGGACAAAATGCTTTATGAATCAGTGCGGGGAACCAGTCTGTCATTGGAAAACCTGCAAGCAAGTACATATACATATAGATAAACTGAGATCTCTATCAAATGATACATGAATCATGGCATGGACGCAGCCATCCAAAGAATTATCATGTAAATGGATCCAAGTATGGGCGCAACCATGCATCAAAGAGGATCATAATGAAACCAAGGTATGGTCACAACCATCCAAGAATGAGAAGGATTACATATGATAACTCATGGTCTAATCTCAGCTAGCCATCTGAAAGAGACATGCATATCGTCATAACCATGTCACATCACTTCGCAACCTAGACTTTTGTGATCTAAGCGCAAGGTCTTGCGCTCCAGCACAACCTGATCAAAGTACAGATCCTAGCATGCAAATAGATGTGTTGACGTCAAACATGCTAGAAAGTTTCTTGATTACCAGTCAATGATGTAAACTGTTAACAAGTGTGAGAGAAACCACCAATAATGACAATGGCCCTCAATGTATTATCAACACAATTCACAGAATGTGAATATAGGAACTGAATTCGAACACCCATGAAATCACTTGATTGAAAGCTAATGATGTGAGCCTGTCATCGAGCATGAAGAACTTGCCATTAGGGCATGCAAGCTCTAAGGTACTAAAGGGAGTCTCTTGGTCAACTTCCCCGATAATGATTTAAGGTCAATGGAAAGTGACTGTGGTGACGGAGGGCCACAATGAATCCCACATCATTGATGCGAGACGAGAGGATGCAAAATGATTTTGGATGATACAGAGAATCAGAGGTAAGTGTAACTACAGAAGGACAACTCTTGAGCATATCAATGACACAACTTGAAGTTTGGCAGCTCTTAGATCCATGGGATTGATGGTCATAATGACATGGTAGAGATCAAATGGAAGGAAAAATCGAACGGCCCAAACCCAGGAAGGTGAATGATATAGAGGAGGATGTCCCAACCTGACATGAAGTAAAGAGTGTCATGTTCAAGAGTGAGCTGCCAACACAACTGATAGATTTACAAATCCCCCCCCCATCATTTCTAACGAGTACCCAAATTATTTTTTAATCACAATCTTGAAAGGGATAACATATGCTTGCACTGTAATTTCATCCTTCGGACGAATCTGACCTAGTAAGTTTAACAAGCCCTAGGAAGGAGAAGCTCATGTTCTTCATGGTGACGAATTCGATGTCGTTTAATAGTTTAACGAGTCTGACAAATGTGTAACTAGGTATCTTTTTCATGTTTATAGAGTTTGAAAAAGACACGTAAAAGAAAACTCCACATGGTCCCTTTTCATACGTTTGTGTCTCTCGAGCCCGAAAAGGTAGAAAATGATACTTGAAAGAACCGCTTGACCGTTTCAGTCAAGGAGTACCTTTTCCGTAAACAGTGCATCCCAGCCCAAAAAAGGGGTAAACTTATACTAGGCGCATGATGTTTTGCATCCATTAATGAGTTTGAAACGACAAGGGCTCGACCATCTTTTCACTTTTAAATGGTCCGAAAAGAGATGAAAGTGGACCACCCATTTTATTTTCTTTGATGAGTCAAAAGGGAAAAACACTCGACAACCTTTTCATATGAGTTTAACAAGTCAAGAAAAGAGCTGAAACGTGACTCGTTCTAGAGGGATGAGTGGTATAAATGGTAGCAACTAGTTCTGGAAATGGAGGAACTACTTAAAACATGTACTGGTCAAAAGGTTGGCTAATAAAACCACTCATCGCTGCAGTCCCTCAAGAAAGGAAAAACAACCAAGTGAAAGCATATGATCGGCCAACGAGATGGTGGTAGTGGAATTAAACAACCAACACTCATCTAGCAGAAATTGGTTGGTAAAAAGGGAAATTACGGGATGTAAATCAGGCATGGGTTCATTTTTACACAAGCTTTAACCATGGAGAACTCTGCTTGGATGAAAAGCTATGCTTGAATAAGTTCACATGCCCCCAGCATAATGACTCAAAAAAGGTACATGCCCCTGAAGCTTCATGTCATTCAACTAGGTGAATGGAATGAAGGTTCACTTTTGAGATCCAGGAAAGACTCGACTGGGATTTTATGAGATCTTAATTAAAAACTCGATTTGGAAAAGGGAGTTGCTTCATTTCTTAACTAGTTTGACATAGTAAAATAACTATCCTCGATCCCTTGTTTCATTTTTTAATGAGATTGACACAAGATAAAGAACTATGCTCACGAATCCTTGTTTCATTTTTTAATGAGCTTGACACAAGAAAAGGAACTATTCTCATACCCTTTGTTTCATTTTTTAACGAGGTTGACACAAGACTAGGAACTATCCTCATGGCCCTTGTTTCATTTTTTTAACAAGGTTGATACAGGAAAAAACTATCCTCAGAACCTTGTTTCATTTTTTAATGAGCTTGACACAAGACAAAGAACTATGCTCACCCCTTGCTTCATTTTTTAATGAGCTTGACACAAGACAAGGAAATATTCTCATATCCTTTGTTTCATTTTTTAACGAGGTTGACACAAGACCAGGAACTATCCTCACCCACTGTTTCATTTTTTAACAAGGTTTAAATAGAAGAATAATTATCCTCGTAATCTGATAATGGACCATAAGAAAACATGGCTCCCAAGAGGTCTTCACTAGATAGAAGAACCATGCTCTAGGATGAATACATGTTATTTGGTACCAAAGATAGATCGGGTTCCAATGCCCCCAATACATAATGTACAATACCATCTCTGTGATCATTAGCAGATGCAGATATGGAACAAGTAGCCACATAATTGACCTATGGCGGGGAAGGTACTGCTTTCAAACAAGATCCGATAGGGGATGATGGTTGCAAAGGAGATGCCTAGTGACCAATGAACGACAATTGATCAATGGTCACTATCCTCCCTTTGTGCGGAAAACAAACCACACGAAAAAGTGAAGAAAAAAGAGCTCCCATGACATAAACATAGTCACGTCCAAGGAGAAGATTGGAATCTAACGGACCTTGGACTACCACCATGTCTATATAGATAGTCTTTCCTTCCAAAGTAATAGGGAACTTCAGAAGGATCCCTAGGGTTGACTGGTTCCTCTGTTGAAAGGCAACAAATTCTGGGTGATAGGCACAAGTTGTGGGGAACCCAAAGCTTGCCAAGTATTAGAAGGCATGATGCTAATAGATGCACCTTCATCTAATATAGTGCTAGGTACTACCATATTATAGGCTTGTAATGTGATCTAGAAAGGCACATAAGATGGGAGGCGGAAAGCAGTCAATGGACTCGAATCAAAAGAGATGACAAAACTACTTGGTGGGGGTATCATATGATTTCCCCCATGTTGTACACAAATAGGAGAAGGACTCTCCTGAACATCCAAGATGGGAGGATCACTCTTTGATTCATGAGAATCTAAGGAGATGAGAAGAACATGAGCAGTATGACCACTACTCTCTTCGGGAACAAAGTGAACAAGTGAAGGCGAAGCCAAGTCGACACTCTTTTCAACCAATGGGTGGTCGACAACAGACAATAGTCATGGTTAGGAAGAACAGGATGGGTAGGAGATGAATCTAATTCAATCTCTTTATGAACCAGGAGAGGGTCAGAAGAAAGCCTCTGATAACCAACAGGAAGTTGGGGTTGAGGAGCTGTAAGGTTTTCCAAAACTTTGGAATCTTTATCCAAGAGGACAAAGGTGAAGAAGATGCTCTCCTTCACATAACCTATAGGGGAGTCTAATCTTTCCCTTCTTCTTACCATCATTAGCTGAAGGCGAAACATCGACATGATGTCCAGAGGTCGACATGGATGGTCGGTTCAGGTTTTGAGACCATACCTCTAGGACTCTGGGAATTCCAAGATAGTCTCGAAGGAGATGGCCACCCTTACACAACCTGCAAGGGAATTTTAACTTCCTTGGAGGATCAAAAGGTTTGTCTAGAGGAGGTACATTTGGAGTAACAACTGCACGGTTGAACTCTCGCTTATCTTACTTCTTATTCTTCTTCTTATCCTCCTGGTTATTGGATTTCAAACTTTCACAAGGTGAAGTAGAAGAGGAAGAGGAAGAAATAGGGGAATAAGGTGAGAATTCAACCTTAGAATCAATGTGATGTGATTCAAATGAAGGAGATGGAGGGGTAGGAGTTGGGATGCTCGGGACCACTGAGGTAAAAAATAACTAGATAGGTAAACCAATGGTTAACCTAGGGATGGACAACATTGCCATATAAGGAGCACCAACATTTCCAAAAGAAGGAAAAGAACCAGGATTCCCATCCGAGGGGAACCCTTGACTGGTAGACTCCAGGAATGTTTCCATTGGAATAAACCCTAAAGAATCACTAAGGAAGATAACTTTAACCAAGAATATTGCATGGGCAACCAATTTCAAGATGCTGAAACAAAACTTTTCCTTTTCATGTTTCAAGAGTCAAGAAAAGGGAAAAAGGTGACTTTGGTCGCTTTCGAAGTTAACAAGCTTGAAAGGACAAGTGATCGATGATCTTTTCAAATTTAAAGAGTTAGTAAAGATAAAAAATGACTACTCTGGATGATCTAGGTAAACATGATTACCAGGAAACCGTGAATTGCGAAATACCTCTCAGTGAACCAAGAAGTGTGAGCAGGTAATCTTCTCGAATATTGTGTTCAGTGTATCATGTTTGCAAGGTATCTAACTCATCTTCCTAGGGATAAAAGGGTTGTAGCCTAGTGGGGTCTCCCGATATATACTCGACGGTATAGGGAGCACAAATCTGTACTAGCATTGTGTAATGCCGAAGCTAATGACAACTGCTAGGTTTTAAGATGTCGAAACATGTCTCTAGCCTAGACCTCTAAATGTAAGCATTAAGTTTCAATTCTTCCTTAGGTTAATTCAATATATTTTAATGGTTGATCTTGAATTAGGTTTCAATTACAAGGCCCTACTGTTGCCATCTGACAAAACTCTTACATGCAGCTATATGAGAAAAGAGATCTTTGTCTTCAATGAAAGTTAACACTAATTGAGGGATAGAGAGCACACAATCAAAGAATGAAAATTTTCACTAATACATATCCTAAATGCACTTAATCTTCCCTTAACAACAAAAGAAGTTTCATTTCATTTCCTATGCTTATGATGATGCAATTCTAGCCTCTCAATGATGCTACTAATGCAATATTTTCGCTTAAGTAAACTAGAATGATGTTCTTCTTTTCATAAAATGAAAAATGTATCTTTCACATAAATCACTTTAATGAAAATTTTCACAATTCTGAACAAACAA
>APFE030276394.1:58374-107738 GCA_000404065.3 Pinus taeda | reverse complement strand
ATCTATGCTTGTAAAGAGAAAAGAGACACTCAAAATAAGAGAACAAATGAGACTCTTTCACTCATTCAATTGAAAACAAAGCATCCTAGTCACTTCTGGGAGGAAGAAGAGATTCTCAGGGTCAAGACACACTGGCACTGGAATGGGAGAAATTCTGATTTTTTCTTATCCCTGAGACCAGAGTGACTTTTGGGCCAAAAGTAGTGCCAATCAGCACGATTAACCAGTACTACAACTAGCGTTGATGGATGATTGGCGCAACTTTTTGGCCACAAAATAGTGCTGATCGAGGGATTCAAAGAAAAAATAAAAAAGAACTTCACACAAGGCTAGACTTAACACATCAGAGGGCGGGCTAAACCAATCAAGCACACAAAGCAAGCTAAATGAAGCTTTCTAGTGAGGGAGAAGATGGTCCAAAAGGCTTATGGGGTCAAAACCACAAGAGCAAAACACACTAGCCAATATTGGAGTGAAGTCCCAATCTTCACTTATAGGCATTGGCACAACTGCCTAACTAACAACAAATGCCAAAGGCTGGTTGGTTTAACTGTTCCTCCACAATTTGCATTGGTTGGCGTGACTATCAGTGGATTAAACTAGTTAGCCGAGGCAACTAAGGAAAAATAAAATAAAAATAAAAAAAGGGACCAGATCTGCTACTATGAATTTTAGACTTAGGCCAGTAAGCAGGAGAAAAGAAACATAACCAAAGGGAAAATGTGAAACATAACAAACAAAACATGGGATCTTCCAAGTGGGGTCGCCAATTTGTGGTGAAGTAAA
The DNA here is from genome assembly GCA_000404065.3 of Pinus taeda. Classification (NCBI taxonomy): domain Eukaryota; kingdom Viridiplantae; phylum Streptophyta; class Pinopsida; order Pinales; family Pinaceae; genus Pinus; species Pinus taeda. The sequence goes on along the minus strand of APFE030276394.1, from coordinate 106,952 downwards.
ATTATAAGTGTGGACACGAACGAATTCCTCTAGCCCGATAATGGGTCTAGCCACAACAGATACATTCTATGGAAGATTTCCTTAGATTAGAATCAATCAAGAGGGCCTACCTCTTGGTCACTTATCCTGCTTGATGATGTCCTTGCTTGCTCACTCCAACAATCTCACGCTTCCTTCTTCAACTTCCTGAAACCAATAAACAACAATAGCACACAAACATAATAATAGAAAAATTGCAATTCAACCTACTTAACGAGTCAAGAAGCATTAAGACACAAATATGTAATGTTACAAAACATGTAGGAAATCAATTGATAGTTGCATATATTAATATTAAAGAGAGATTACAACCATTCGTCCTAACATCACAGTCTTGCTTTGACAAGGTCGGGTTCCCACACACTTCTTCTAACACTCCATGATGGCTTCAAACAACAATAGGTTAAAGGCTCTTCTCTTTAGGCTTCACTCCAAACCAAACACACTTCTCCCTCACACAAATAGATGGCTACAACTAGTAATAACTTGCTTGTCTAATCAAAATAGTATACTCACACTCAGACAACACTCTAAATAGCTTGTTCTTGGGAAGAAGGGAGGTTTACATAGGAAATATCAATGGGAGATGGATCCTCTTCTTATGGGAGAAGGACTTATCCCTTGAGGTAGTTCCATCATTATAGGGGAAAGGAACCCAAACTATCATCCTCAACCCCATCCAGCAAAACTATTTACCAGAATTTCATTACAGATATTCTAGAGATGGAAGCTTTGGCTCTAATTTAAAAAACTTTCCATAATAGGACCGACATGACTAGAACACAGCTCAGTCGCACCGGTCAGCGTGGGGAATAGTGCTAATCCCTACACATCAACACAGGAGAGACTAAGGTCATTAGCATCGGTCTTGTAAACTGGGCAAAACAAAAGTTTAAGGTGAAATGGTGGAAAAGGGAAATGATCTGCTCATGAAGAGGGACATAATGGGAGGTTCTCCATGAAGGCAAAGCATGCGGGGTTCACTATAAAGGTCCTCCAAGATCAAGGAATTGGGAGTACAGGGACAGTGACAGTGAGTGGGTCTCTCCTCTGTTGTTGGTTCCAAAAAAAAAAGGTAAGTTGAGGATTTGTGTCGATTATAGAGAGTTAAACAAAGCCACAAAGAAGGACCATGTTTCTCTACCTTTCATTGACCAAGTGCTAGATAGCTTGGCATGGAAAAAGTTTTTCTCTTTTCTAGATGGATTCAATGGGTACAATAAAATCCAGATTGGCCCGGAAGACCAGGATAAAACCACCTTCACTTGTCCTTGGGGTACTTTCGCCTATAGGGTCCTTCCTTTTGGCCTATGCAATGCCCCTGCCACTTTCTAGAGAGCAGTCCTGAGTATCTTTGTCGAGTTAGTCCTTGATGCATTGGAGATTTATATGGATTATTTTACACCTTATGGATGTGATTTCCAAGAGGCTCTGTCCAACTTAGGTAAGGTGTTGAACGAATGCATTTTAATGAAATTGTCTCTTAGTCCTAACAAATGTGAGTTCTTGATGACTACAGGGACTGTGCTAGGTCATTTTATATCCCAACAAGGAATGAAGGTGGACCCTAACAAAATAGCTATCATCCAAAGGGTCCCACCTCAGAAAAAGCAGAGATATGTCAGAAGTTTCCTAGGGTTAGCTGGATACTATCGAAGGTTTATAAAAGACTTCACCAAGTTAGCTTCTCCTTTATTTGGTTTGTTGTCCAAAGACTCTGAGTTTGTATGGTCAAAATCTGTCAAGAGGCCCTTGACACCCTAAAGGACAATTTAACCACTACACCGATTCTCTGAGGCCCAAATTGGGCACTTCCTTTTCATATACATGTTGATGCCTCACATAAAGCCATAGGAGCAACTCTAGGCCAGATAGATGAAAAATTTACTTATGCCATTTACTTTATCAGTAAGAATTTGTCAAAGGTCGAACTGAACTACACAATGACCATAAAGGAGCCCCTCATTGTTGTGAATTCATTGAACACATTTAGGCATTACATTATAGGCTATCAAACATTTGTACATACATACCATGCTACAATAAAATATTTAATGAATAAACCTTATGTGAATTCTCGGATTATTAGATGGTTACTTTTATTACAACAATTTGATCTAGCCATTGTTGATAAGCCTGGCAAGGAAAACGTTGTTGCAGATTTTTTGTCCACATTAATTTTTCCCAGAGGTGAGGTAGGAATGGTTGATGATCCATTATAGGATGAACACTTATTCGCCATTTTAGTTCTCTCTCCATGGTTTGCTGTCATAGAAAATTATTTGGTATCTACACAGTTCCCACTGAATTCGTCCTCTAAAGAGAAAAGAAATATTGTGAGTAAGAGCACCCCATTCACTTGGATTGGGGGCAACCTCTTCAAACTAGGCCTAGATAAAATTATAAGAAGATATGTCAGGGAGGAGGAAGTCTTTGACATCCTTATGACCTATCATGATGGGCCTTGTGGAGGTCACTTACAACAAAGAGGACAACATTCAAGGTGTTACAAGCTAGTTATTATTGGTCCACTCTTCATCAGGATGTGAAAATATATACTAGTCAGTGTGATTGGTGCCAAATGATGGGAAATCCTACTCCAAAGGATGAAATGCCTCTGCAACGTCTAGTGACTTTCAAGCCATTTGGCAAGTGGGGCATGGATTTCATTGGACCTATTAACCCTCCTTCTAAGAAAAAGCAGTACATCATTATGTGCACTAAATATCTCACTAAGTGGGCTGGAATCAAGGAAATCAAAGCAACAGCAGAGGAGAAGGTGGCTGAGTTCTTAAGGGAAAATGTCTTTTACAAGTTTGGGTACCCTAGAGAATTGGTCATTGGTCAAGGCAGCCAATTTACATCCAACATGATTGAATACTTTTTAAGCTAGCACAATCTCAAGCATAGGAGCTCTACTCCCTATCACCCACAAGCTAATGGGCAAGTGGAGGTGAGAAATAGAGCACTGGAGGGTATTCTGACCAAAGTGGTTAGCAACAACAGAAAATATTGGGCAGATAGACTAATTGAGGCCACCTAGGCCTACAATACCACCTGGAAGATGACCACTAGATTCACACCCTATTAGTTGGTATATGGAAAAAAGGCCTAGCTGTCCATTTAATTTGAGTACAATACATTGAGGATGGCAGCCCAACTAGATCTAGATCTCAACAATGCACAAAAATAGAGATTGCTCCAGTTGAATGGGTTAGATGAGTTCAGAATGCAGGCCCTCCTACACATAGAGGTAACTCAAATTCAAAGGAAGATCTGGCATGACAAGAACATCAAGGAGAAGCAATTTCAAGAAGGAAATTGGGCTTTGTTATATGATTCCATATATAAAGTCTTCAAGGGAAAGTTAAGGACTAGATAGTTAGGGCCATATGTCATGGAGAAATGTCATGATAATGGTTCAGTGCATATCAGAACCATAGATGTAGAGGCTATTCCTTTACTTGTTAATGGGAACAGAGTAAAAGTTTACAAAAGGCCATTATCAAAGCAGGAGTTCATTGATGGTATCAATAAAACAATGATGGTGGTGGAGCGAGTCTCAACTCCTACCTCATCAAGTCCCTGAGAAAAAAAAATGAGACTCGGGTGAAAACTTCCATGAGGTGCTTGAGTTCCACTGTTGGGTTGAAAACCTCTTGAGGCGGTCCAATGGTGTCAAAAAAAAAGAGAGAAATAAAAAGATCCGTGGGTGAAAATCTCTCTTGAGGTACCCAGGGTAAGCAACTAGGATGAAAACCTCTTAGAGGTAGACTAGTTGTTTTTCAAAAGAATATAAATAAAAAAAGAGAAAAGAAAAATTATGATAATTTTGTTTGCAGGTCAACAGGAGGATGATCAGAGAAACAATAGAGAATCAAAAGAGACCTATTCAACTCATATGTGTATTTATCCATTCTTTATCCTTCATCATTCCAACATCCCTTTAATTTTTTCACTCATTTACCTCAACTTACAAGGGTTCTGGAAACCTACAGGATCAGTGGCTTGGGAATCCTAAAGGAAGTAACCCTAGGGAAAGGAAATGAATTTCCCGTGTCAAAGAAATAAATTCCTACATCACCATCTCATTAACATACCTCTCTCCACCTTGATCACCCATGCATTCATAAAAAAAGAAAATTAGTTTCAAAAAATTTACAGTTGTAAAAAAAAACATAGAGAAAAAGATGAAGACAGAGAGCATGGGGACAACACCTAAAGGTTATCTTTTACCATTCAAAAACCCCTAGACCTCCTCTATGCCCATGCTAATCATCCTCAGGTCCTAGCAGTAGAATATGATTAAAAATTTTGAGGGATAAGCAACTACTAGACATCTTGTAGGAAATCCTATAGCATCCTATCCCACAAAACAAAAATCATAGGTTACAGCAAGTTTCAAGCATGGAGATCCAAAGGTAGAAGAAGATCCTCTAGAGCCTAGAAGTAGCAGCAACATCATCATGATCAACACCAAGTACCTGCACATCAAATAAAATCATCAAAGGATAATAAAAAATGAGGAGAAATCACATGCAGCCAACACACAGGAAAGACCTCATTTCTTTAACAACTACACCAATGTATTGTTACCATAGGTAAGTATCTCGCTTCCACTCTCTCATTTGCATAATGTGATCAAAAGATGTAAAAATTGTGAATGATTTGGTTTATAAGCGTAAGGTGGCCAGTTGACTTGGCCACCCTCGTTTAGTCAAGGAGGAAAAAACAATTAGTCCTCACACACGTGGCAACAGTCAAGTCAAAGAAAAGGAGGATGAGGTCGAAATCCGTTAATACTACGGATGCCAAAAGTGGGAGTTGATTATGAGGTGAAGAGAATGATGATGTGGTAGTGGGACCAATGGTCCAAAAATAGATATTTGTACCTCGGCCGCCAGCACACCACCTCACTCGAATCAACCATAAGAGGAAATAAACATTGATCCCCATGCATAGACACATTCACATTCTCGAGGCTCACACTAGAAAAGTCGCTCTCGGCCCTCCAACAGTCTACAGGAGAGGTAAATTTCATTTTTTTCGTACACAGGACCACCTATAGGATCCTATAGGGAATGCTATAGGATCCCACAGGAATCCTACAGGATACAGTCAGGAAGTCTACAAGATTAGTAGTGAGCAATTTTGGAGAGAGAAAAATAGGGGTTCACTACATCAAGCATTGTAAGGAGGTAGGCTCTACATTTCCTCCTATTTTTCCAAGTGAAAAGAACAAAAAATCCTCTAGTTTGTTGAAATTGATTACGGTAAAAGGGAATTGTATCCACAGAAATTTCAGTTCAATTCCATCCTTCATTAAAATTTTGTATCAGACATATATACTCCTCCATCCATAAAAAAAATGATAGGGGGGTTTAATATAAGGGAGCCCATCAACACTATGAGGATTCACCAACACCCTCATGTGCTAGAAATATTCACAAGGCATAATTGGATGGGTTTCTTTGAGAAATTAAGCAGGTATGATGATGAAGTAGAAAAAGATTTTTCTCTTTCCCTCATTCCACTAACTAGTACCCATGCCATTGTTGTGGTGAGAGGATGCTCCATAGATCTCACCCCTGAAATCATAACCATAATTACCGCACTCCCCTTAAGAGTGCCTTACAGAAAGGAAGACAAGGGAAATAGCCAAACTGCAAAGAAGAAATTATTTTTAAAGGGAGAGGAGGCCATGGAAGACAAAAATGGAGTAAGAATAGCAGTCCTACCATACCGCTGAATTGAAATAAGCTACCACCTTATAAAATATATATCATGTGAAGGTAGGTATAGTGTGGTATATGGATACCACTTTAGGCTTCTTAAAGAATTGAGGTTTGGAGCAGATACACCTCCTCACCACAGACTCAGCATACCCTTCTTCCATCTTCAATCACTGATATATATGAGCATGAAGGTGAAGGAAGGAAGCTACCAAAATCTGGCCCATCATGGGTTAATTAGACTCATCATAGAAGATGCCCTCCACAACCTTAGAATTCCTATCACATGGGTAATTTTCAGAGACATGTAGATAGAGGAGGATATAAAAGCCCTCGAATATGACAAGAGCCATACTACCAGTGAAAGGGATGAGGAAGAGACTGAAATATATGATGAAGAAGCAGAGAGTGAAGAAGAGGAAGAGAAAGAGAAGGAAAGTGGTGAAGGAATAGAAGAAGATGCAAAGGAGGAAACTAGTGAACAAGGTGAGGAACTAGAGGGAGAGGAAGAGGAGAAAGACAAAGATCAAAAGGGCAATGGAAAAGAGGAAGTGGAAGATAAGGAGGAGTCACCCAAGGTGTCTCTAGAACCCACTGAGAAAGAGGCAACAACTTCCCTCACTGCCCTTAGCACCCCTATCAAAAAAAAAAAAGGCAAAAGAGAGAGACAAAATCATTTGTACTTTAGAACAAGAAAAAGTACAAGAATAAGGCAAGGAAAACCTCAAACTCCCACCAAGGTTCCCATTGTTATTGAAGACTTGCCTAAACAGAAGGAGAAGATGGCTCCTCTTATACAAACTAAAGGAGAAGTATCCTTAGGACAAAGATCCCCTAAGTCTCCTATCACTTATGTGAGAAGGCATGTGACTAGATTTGTCTCATCCAAGGGAAAAGACATCCTATAGGATACAAAGTAGGACCTACATGAAGCAGAGGAAATCCTACAGGGAAACTCTACTAAACCTACAGAAAACTCAAAAATTGGATAAGGAAGGGAGTATGCAGCAAGAAATAAAGAAGGAGGATCCAGAGTTAAGGGAACCTAGTCCTCAACCTAACCTTGACTCCTACTGCAGATTTATTGAAGGGGGTAGGGTAATTACACAAAAAAATTCCATCCCATTATTCTTTGAGCTTGATAAAGAAAGAGAAACAACACATAGATGGATGTAGATTTCCAAGTCCAAGGGAGTGGAGGACATAGGTCACATGGAGGAAAATCTCAAAGAGATGGGCAAAGAACTAAGAAACCTAAGGGACAGAGAGGCCATATTGAAAACTAAATTGGAGGTAGAAAATGCATGGTTGAAAGGACATCTGCAAGAAAAAGAGAATAAATTGGAAACCATGGCCAATCTATCTTTAGAGGCAATCCAGTGCAGGATTCTAGCTAAGTCCTATGCATTATACCTTAAGGAACATTGAATGTAGTTCCAAATCAAGACCCTAGCACAGAGAGGCACTATGCCATTCCAAGATTATAGACAATTCATTGATCTTTGTGATCAAATCACATTGGAGGATAGGGCTAAGATCTCTAAGTTCTACTTGCATAACATGGCCTTGATAGATTAGAATGTATAGGACCCTAATGAAAAACTAGGCGATTTACAGTTGATGGCTTTGGCATCATGGATGAACCATGAGGAAGCAAGGGCTGCAAAAATGAAGAAGATATTAGCAAGGGAATAAACAGAGCCTCTTGCGATAAGAGCTGAGCAGTCAAATCCAATGGTTGTCATCAGCACACATAATTTAATCGGAAATGATCTTCAACTTGCACCCGGGTATCTTGTTGCCAAACAAAACGTAATTACACATTTTTAGGATATGTTCAGGCTGTTAGGAGATGACAGCATGAAAGCTTTCCAAAGGATATGGAATACTTTGACATACAGTTGAAAATCAAAGAATGCCATTCTCCTCAAAGAATAAGAGAAGCAATGAAAATGAAACCCATGTACAAGAAAACCATCCAAAGGCTCGAAGTCAATTGGATTGGCTTGAGACTGAGTCGACCACTTCTCTTATAGATTTTAGAAGGCAGGAAGGAAGAAGAAGAAAGAAAGAAGTGGGAGGAGATAGAAATGAAGGAAGGATTCTATGCACAAGAAGAGGAGACCACAGTAGAAGCATGGGATGTCAGGGAGGCCACTAGGGCTATGAAAGATATGGATATTGATTGAGTTGCTCAGAGGCTGAGAAACACTTTCAGTAGGGGCTGATGATAAGCCTCATCATTGGGTAACTATATGGACCTTAATTCACCTCCTAGCTTAGTCAAATCAAATATTCTCACAATTTATTACATGTTTTGATTCTATTTTGTTTAATGAGATGAGTCAAAGTGAGATATTATGCCTAGTGGACTAATGTGCATTGAATGCAGGTTTGTGAGAGAAAATAAGGGATTTTGCAATATTAAAGGTTGAAACTCGAATGGGACAAGGAAGAGATATTGTAGGGGGTAAAACCTTCCTCATTTACTCCTCCCTCATTCAAATATTCATCCATCAATCATACTAGCTCGGAGTACAAGAAGCCAAGTCATGAAGATCAAAAGGCAACCAAGAAAGCGACAGTCAAAGAGTTATTTTATCTCGAGTTTGGAAGTTGAGCCTCCTTAGATTTAAGGAAGTCATTGGTGAATTTAGTTGTATAAATAAAGAGGTCTAGAGCCTCATTAGGATTCGAATTTTTGTTGTAAAAACACTAGTTAGTTTTTAGCTCCAGACTTGTGGAAGACATTGTTATGTAATTTTCTCTTTTGATAATGAGAATGAGCTTCTTCTTGATCCAGTACTGAGTTAACTTAGAGGGTTGAAGCTCTTTGGTTAGGGCCCAACCCTATTAGAAAAGGATCCTCTTCTTGTATATGTATGCTTAGATTGATTTCATAGATTCATGGTTAAATTTTCCTTAGAAGAATTTCATTGCAAGTAGTGTAGATTTGATTAGTTTGTTTATTATTTTGCTTCCATTTGTGATTTACTTCAAAAGTATTTTAGAAGAGAAAAAGGTCCATCAAAAAGTTGTCAATAGGTGTTTTGGCCTCAATTCTCCCTTCAGGGATCATGATTTGAGGAAAGGACTCTTGTGCAGCCCTAAAAAGACAAAATTCTACTTTCTCATAGAATTTAGAGTTTTTTGTACTTAAGCCAGCATTTGATCAAGTTGCAAGAGGAGGACCTCATCATCATTTCTTCCATATTCAGCCTTATATTAGATCTCATCAATGATTCTATCTTATTCTACAAGTTTTCTTCATGCATGAAGTAGACAACTAGCTCATTAAACTCTGTTTTCCTAGCTTATTGAAATTCTCCTTGTTTGCATGATTTTTGGGAAAATAACAATGTTTGATGCAGTGCAGGTGTTTCAAAAGTAAAGAGATATCTCATAGCTAGCAACCTCCTTCAAGCTTCATCCATCCATGATCATTCCTTGCTTTCACTAAGACCCTCACCGATTTCATCATTTTACAAGGAAACTTCTCCAAGCATGATTGAGCAAATCCAACCATCTCCCAACCTTGGTTTTGAGTGACCCTAGGAATTTTATTGCTTCATTCCATCCACCAACCACCTTCCCTAAGCCTTCCATCACCTTCAGCTCCCATCATTTTGCTCTCGGCTGTATCCTGTAGGAATACACGGAACCCTATAGGTTTTCCTGTAGTGGCCTGTTTTGAGGCCGAATTGAGAGGGAAGCCTCTAGGAAGCCAGACAAGGTCACCTAAGGGTCTCTCAAACCTTCCAAACATCCATTAGCATTCCTAATCCACCTTCCACATCGCCAAAAGAGATTGGTTTTCACACTCTTCCATAAAAAGGGATAAAAGGAAAAACATATTTATTCTAGTCATTTACATGCACAATAGTAATGTTTGATGTTTTGAACTTACATTCTTAGGACAGTAGAATTTCATACATGTTAACTTAGAATTCTTTCTTAAGCATAGTCTCTTAGCAGTGAGTTAGAAAATGGTGTGATTTTAGCATTGAATTTCAGTCTTTTTCCCTATTGCAGTAGACAAACTTTCTCTTAGAGAAAATTTCTCTTTCCATCATCAATAATCAAGCTTCTTATGAATCCATAGAAGTTTGGCTTGGAAAAACCTAGTGGTATCTCACCAGATGAATAGTGACAAAAGGGCAGAACCATCACTTTTACTTGTATATACAACACTGTCACCTCCAAGTTTGTACAAACCCCATGTTGATAAAGTAAATCTAGTAGCCCCAGGAGTTGCAGCATTCTTGCTACCATACTGGTGCTCATCAACATCCATAATTATCCTCAGCATTGCAAATAGTGAGTTATGGGGTAGTTTTGATGCTTTTTTGAGAGGTTGTTCGATTGTTATCATCTATTTTTTCTGTTTTATTAGGCTAGTTTTTCTTCCTTGTGTTAGTGTCAGTGCTTTCACAATGCCATCAGTGATCAAATTGCTCTTTTTCATTTCATATTAGGTGTCCCATTCTGATGAGTTGCACTCTATTAGGTCATAGATCAACAAATGGTAGGGTTTCATTTCATTTGTCTCTCATGCTATATACCTATGGACCTCATTTCACATATCTTTTCAGTAATTCATGGTCATTTCAGTTCATTTCATTTATAAAAACCAATCTTAGGGTTTAGTTTCACTAGGTATTAGGGTTTTTCACCATGGTCATTCAAATGAATAATAAATGTCAGCAGACACATGAGGAGGTTAACAAAATAAAAAAAAAATAAAATTCAAAAGATCATAATTTCCTTCTTTGTAAGCTTAATAAAGCTCTTTAACCTCAAAACTTGTTTTGAGGTAAAACAGAGCATTTGTATTGTATTATTTCATTTCCATGTAATTTAATGTAATTTTACGGTTTTTATATGTAATAAATATTCATAAGTTGCTCTTGGTCACCTGCTGACCTGGTCAACTCCTGCCACTGCAAAAAGTCAAAGAGATCAGCATCAGTCCACCTGTCAAAATCCAAAAGTCAAATATCAGTAAAAACAGAGTATTTCAGGAAAGCAAAAAAACATTAGAAAGTGGGTTTTGATAAATGAAAAACCAAAGGGTTGAAAAGCTATAAAAAGTCATCCATATCTCTTGCCACCTCATTGTTGAAGTTTAGAGTGCTAAAGAGAGCCCAAAAGGTCATTTTTAGTTATCATTGGGCAAAAGGAAGTAAGTCTTGGTATTGTTGAAGAAATTGCAATCGCTGCACATCTATCACCTGGCGCTGCACATTGGGTTAGCGCTGCGCATGTGGGAGCTCCTGCCAGTGTAAAATAACACTAGCGTTTCACATTGGTTTGGCGCTGCGCACCTATTACAGGGCACTGCGTACTTGTTGAACACTCCCAAAACGATGTTAAACGCTCAAAATCGCCTAAAACCTCCTTAAATATTCAAAGCTCATCCCTTTACAAGTAATTATTATTGCCACTCTTGCTCAAAAAGAATTCTTGTACTTAGTTTGTGGAGAGCTTGTCTCTTAAAAAATAAACACTAGTTGTCATTAAACATTTCCACAGTCCACTGTTTATTTGTTGTTATTACATACTTTGTTGTTGTTCCCTAAAAAACCTAACCCCTACACAAGTTTCCATAAATATTATTCCCTTCATGCTTTCCCATTCCCACACATAATACTCCCAAACCCTACTTACATGCACAATCCTTGAAACCCTATATCCTATATACAAACCCTATTCACTCCCCTTATTCCCTAATTCCTCAAACTCTTCACTCCCTTAATCCCATTCATATCCCTATTTCACCTCACTCATTTGCCTTCTTTTTGAAATCTCTTCATACTCATCACTCACCTACACTACTCCTTCATTCCTCACAAGAATTTAAAGTCATTAAAACCAATGGACATTGATTATGAAACTGGGGAAGAGACCCTCAGTGACAGCTCTAGGGAAATAAATTTGCAGTGGAGGAGACCTCACAAAGCGGAAAAGATAACCAGGGAGGATCCCATTAGTCTGAGAGAATTACTTGCTTATCCACTTGCCATCTCATGTTTCAAACATCAGTCTTGTTATGGTTTCTGTGAAATGGTGGAGATGGTAAAATTCCATCATGAATTAGTGAGGCTATTTGTGGCACACCTGGACAATAATGAAGTAAAACTTGCTGGAATTACCTTCACTCTATCACTTGCTATTATTTCAGAGGCTATAGGCATTCCAAATATAGGTGAAAAATGGAACAAAGGACAGTACATTGACAGGGAATTCTATGAGCCTTACATCAAGCCTATATACCTTGGCAAACTGAAAAGAGTGTTTCCCTTCAAATTCTTGGAGGACAGGTTTGCCCCACTCATGAAGATCATCATTAAATATTTTACTTCTGAAGGTAGGTTTTCACAGTTGTATGCCTACAACATTAGATTATTGATGCATTTTACTAGAGTGAGAATGATGGATATTCATTACTTCATGTTCTAGAATACTGAAAAGATGGCACACTACGTGAAGAAAAATCCATATCCTCAACAACTGAATAGCATCTACCACTTCTCTATGATCAAGATCATTGTCTTACATTAGTTGAATCTATTGAATATACCATGGGAAACCTTTATTTCCCATGAGGTGTTCAAAGGCCCTCAAATATTTTCATCAGTTCATCAGGAGGAAGGTGAACCTTCAGGACATGAACAAGTCAAAGAAGCTGAAACTTTTGGAGTGTTAGTGTTTGTCACTTATGAGAGAGGCATTAGGAGGCCTTTTGCAGCTGCCAGGCGAGTATTGTCTCCACAAGGATTGGAAGGGGTCTCGCCTTCATCTATAGAACACAGGTAAATGCTATCTCCACCAAGAGTGGAAGGGGCTTTGCCTTATTCTCCAGCTAAATAGGTAGAGGTTGGGTAGCAACAAAAGGGCAGAGATCAAGGAAAGAAAAAGATGCAAGAGGATGATCCTAGTGATGAGCAAGAGAGGGACTTTGACCTAGTTGATCATGAGGAGATACAGGGAATTGATGTCATTGATGTGGAAAGTATGAAGATAACTAAAGACATGATCATCAAGGAGTAAGAGGATGACATTCAAGCCTTATCAGTCAATTTGGAAAGAGAAAAGTGGATCATCAATTACCTTGAGTAGGAAAAAAAGCAATTAACTGACAAGCAAGTTATCACGGAATTGCAAATGATTAAAGAAGAGAGGCAAGAGGCAAAGAAGGCAAAGGTCAAGATGACCTCCATTGAGCAAGAAATTGAGAATGACTGAGAAAATTGACTAGAGAGGGTGAACATTCACCTTGAGAAGCTGCTTGACAAGGCCAATAAATAAAAGAAAATACTTTACCACATGGCCTACCACTATATGACTCGGAACAAGATATGTAATATAAGGATAAGGAAGCTTAAGGCAATATTGAGGAAGGCTTTGAGAAGAAAAAAGGAGCAAAACAAATAGGAAATCCTTGCTGATGCCTCATTAGCTCATTAAAGTAGTGCTTGAGGGTGCCTAGTGCCAATTTTGGGACAATTTTGATAAAATTTTGCAATTTTCAAATTTTGAATTTTGAGACACAGGAAATCCCAATAGGTGGTGCTGCGCTTTTGACTGAAGCACTTTTTGGGAGAGTAGTTTGCATTTTTGGAATCATCATACAAAAATAAGCAAACCCAGAAAGTTTCATCAAATTTGGAGCAGATCTTGGTCACCTAAAGGCCAAAAAATGATCAAAAATGACCTCTCTGCCACTTTTTTGACACACAGGAAGTAATCTTGGGAGATTCCATGTTTGTGGGGGAAAATGACATCAAAATTCAGAAATTAAAGATGTTCTAGAAACTAGATAGGCAGACCTTTCCAACAAGCCATCTTGGGCTCAATTGGGTTAAACGGAAGGCCCCCAAAACTGGCCTAGAAAAAGTGTTGCGCATAGCATCACAGACGCTGCGCATAGGATGAATTTTGCCAGTTTTGCTCAAAAATCAAAATTTCACCTAGTTTTTCTATAATTTGAATTTTTCTATCCTTTTGGATGAATCTATGAATGTAAATGATGATATGGTATGTAAATGTAATTGCAAAATGACTCTTGAGGGTTTCATCATTTTGAGGTGGTTTGGAGTTGAATGAGTCAGTTTCCATGGTTTTAGAGGCAAGTTGTTCCATTGCCTATATTCCTGTTCTTAGTTTAGATATGGTTGAAACCACTCCTCTTCTTATGGATTCGACCCCTGATGGCTACCACAGGTGGTTTGTTTCCTATATTATGTACTTTCTTAGTCATTTGTAAAGGTTGGACTCTTGTGGATGCTTTGAGCTTCATTGTACATCACTACAGCGGTTTGGCAAGGAAATAGACCAAGTTTTGTAGCTATTTTTGTGGGATTCTTGTGGCAATGTGTCTTTTCATTGTTTCTCCTTATGTCATTTGTTATTCTCATGTGTTATATGTTCTAGCATCTATTTTATTCTTCTTAACTAAATGAATCAATATATATAGGTAGAATACATTGATAAAAGTGCTCTACCTTGGGAATACATTTAGTTTTTGATATTTTCAGCTGTTTGAAGAGGATTCATGGTCTCTACATGCCCTCCTCACCAGTATTAGACCTACCACCTCACTTAATTCCAAGTGCTAAAAACCTACCTACCTCGCCTTACAGAACACCCTGCATTCCTAACTTCATTTCCTGGACCCAAGCTACCTGCTCCATTTGATCCAACAACCAACCATCAAAATCATCTAAAAATCCCTAGAGCTACTATACCTAGCCTAAAATCTATATTCAAATCCGTCAACTCAACTGAGATTGACAAGGAGAGAGCCCTCTACCGACCTGGTGGAGCCAACTACCAGGTTAAGCGTGGTTTGTGTTTATCCTAGGATTGCCTCCCTTCAGCTTGAGGTTGATCTAGGCTCTAACATAGTGGTGACTCCACTGGGGAATCGAAACATAAATCACCCCAGTGCAATTGAGAAGTTCTAAACTTTCAGATGATTTTAGAATTCAGTAGGCTGAAAATTGGAATGTTGTAAAGCAATATCAAAATCTTGAGAATTTCTGAACACACTGGATTCAAGAAGATACACCAGGTTCAATTCCGATCCCGATCCTCCTCCCGTATTTGAAAATCATAATCTCATTCCTAGGATCCTCAGACAAGAGAGTTTATCAAGTCTTAGACTGGTTTTCAGATCTCATTCATGCCCTATGAAGTGGTTGTTCCTTGAAGATCTTCCTTTTGACGAACACGTTGGCCTATCCTTGTTTAGAATGACATTAGACAATGAATTACTAGACATAGTTGCAGACCCCGAATTCATCAAAGAGCTTGAAATTGAAAAGGCCAAATTGATAAGTAATTGTAATCTTCAAAATTCTCCTCAGTCATCTATCACTACTAATCGAATTCCTGAACTCTCTGATTCAGCTTCAACATCTTTTGCCTCATTATCATTTCCTCATATTTCAGAGAATCATATGACACCCCCATTCATACCTTCAATCCATCAACATCCTATCATTAGCCCTCAAACACCCATCATTTCCGCTACATCAACTCCTGTTCTTGTCACAAATCCCTCAGTTACTTCATCACCAGTTTCAAATCCACCTCGAGTCATGGATGCCAGATATGCACCTCTTGTACTGCCTCAGAAATTGGATGCTATGCCTGTTGATTATCAAAGTAAGATACCATTGTTTGATGCCACTCAAGGTATTATAGCGCAGTAGCATGTTGACAAGATGAATGACTTCTATGATCTCCATGAGGTAGATGAATAAAATGTGACCATGAGATTATTCATGCAGAGTTTTGGAGGCGAGGTTCGAAAGTGCTTCAGAGCATTACCAGCGGGATCCATCAATACTTTATCGATTCTACATAGACAATTCCTGGACAGATGGGAGGTAAAGAAAAATCCACTCCAAATTCTTTCTGAGTATGAAAATATAAAAAGGAACGTAGGTGAAAGTGTCCAAGATTACTATGTAAGGTTCAATACAATTTATAATGCTATTCCAACGGACATTAAGCCACCAATGGGGTTAGAACTAATCAAATTTCCTAATGGCTTCGATGCTGATATGGCATATCAGTTGCGAGAAAGAGATCCTACCACAGTTGAGGATATGCAAAACAACGCAGTAAGTGTAGAGGAAAATCTGTTGGCCAAGAGAGCAAGGATGAAGACTGAAAAGAAGGTGACTATAAAGGAAGAAGCATATTCTTCTGATGTTAAGGCAAATCAGAAATCCAAACTTCAGAGGACAGCAGCAACCTCAGTTCAGGATCAAACAACGGTAGTAGAAAGCACAAGATCAGTCTTCACAGCAGCAAGTCAAAACACCTTTGCAGCAAAATTATGTACACGGAATGGAAAGTGAGGATGATGATGATCCAGTGGTGGAGGCAAATCATTTCTTTACTACTGATGGTTTGCCCATTTTTCTCATGGAAGATGAAGAATATTCAGAGGTTTCAAATGTTCAAACAAATGAAGATTTCATACTAGCAAACGAAGGAGTTTTAGAGGATGAATCAAATGATTATCAAAGGGGATATATGAATGCATTGATAGTGCAGTAGAAACAATACTCATTGAGAACCATAGATGTACCAGTCATCCCAGTCCAAAAGAGAAAAGAGGCACAACCCAAGAATGACTCCTCAAAAATTTAGAAGAAAGGAAAGGAGCCTGCTGACCCAACTTCCAGCAAAGGACCATCAACAAATGAGAAGACCAATCAGCAAAGTGCAGCAAAGGAAAAGGTCAAAAAGAAGGACTCTTCAGTCAAAGGGGTAGATAGAATTTCAACTTTTAGTTTAGAAAATGAGATTGCTAAATTAAAGGTTTCGATTCCTTTGACTGAATTGATGAAGAACAACAATTATAAAAACCAAGTGTCCAAAATTTTGAGCATAGATCCTTTATCGGATATAGTTAATGTAGAAGATGATCACTTGGAGCTCATCTTTGGCCCAACTTTAGAAGTTCAGTCTGAGGACAGTGAAGTGCCTCCATTTTATATAAGCCTTAGATTGCATGAGTATGTCCTCGATAATGCCATGTTTGATTCTGGATCCTCCCATAATCTGATGCCAAAAGCTATTATGGAGAAATTGGGCCTTGAAATTACTCGTAAATATCATGACCTCTATTTTTTTGATTCCGATAGAGTCCGATGTATTGGTCTTATTAAAGAATTGGTGGTGTCTCTAGATCAAATCGTGACCAATAATGTTCTCATGGATGTGGTTGTTGCAGATGTTCCACCACGGTTTGGTTTTCTTTTGTCTAGATCACGGGGTGCAAAGCTTAAAGGGACTTTACAACTAGATTTCTCCTATGCTACCATTCCCGTGTTTGGTCAATTGAGAAAATTATATAGGGAGAAGAAAATGAAGTACATGATCACAAGTAAGGAGAAACCACTCAATCATCCAATTAATGTTGTACATACAGATTTAGAATCATTTGTATTATATTCAGATAGTGGTTTGAATGATATTGATAGTCAATTAGTTGAAGTAGAATATGTGCCAGAGATTTCAAAAAATTTCAAAGCAATCCTTGATCAAGAAAGACAAAAACTTGCAAGTACCTCTGAGCAGTCCACATTCCAACAGCAGTAGAAAGGTAATGAACAACATCAAATTGAGGATATCAGTGAAGGTAAGAAAGAAGATGAAATAGAATTTCGGCACTTAGAGGAAGAATCAGGCCTATGGAGCATGGATTTTGACGGAGTTATGGGTAAGGATGGTGCCAGCATTGGGATTTGGATCCGCAACTTTGTTTTCCAACCTAATAAAGTCCCTAGTAATGTTAGAATTTGTTCGTATAAATTGGCCTTTGATTGTTCTAACAATGAAGCTGAATATGAAGCGCTAATTGCAGGTTTGAAAATTCTCAAAAAGCTGAAAGAAAAAATGATATCAGTCTACGGGGATTCGGAGTTGATAATCAAACAAGCTAAGGGTGAATATCATGACAAACATCCATAGATGAGGGCCTACCATAATGTAGTTTTAGATATCCTAAGGATGTTTCCAGATTATACCTTGATATGTGTACCACGTGCACAAAATGTAATTGCAGATTCACTAGCTACTGTTGCTAGTAATTTGAAGATCCCCATGAATTCTAATAACAAGTTTGAGATCCATGTCAAGCACCACCTAGCTGTTCCTGAAAATCTAAGGTATTGGCAAGTGTTTTGGGATGACAAGGAGATTAATAATTTCTTGCAAAATGAAGGCAACTACAAGGAAGCTTCCATAGATTGTGATCATGATGATGATGAACTAGAAATAGAAGTGAATCAGATGGAAATATTGTAGCTGAAAAACAATGTCATTCCTAAATGTCTTATTCCTTTAGAGGAACTCTTCGATCAAGATGATGTGGCTAGGAATCCAAGCTTGGTGCCAACAGACAAGGGTGTTGAAGATGTGAATCTTGGAACAACGAAGAAGCCTAAATTTGTGAAGCTACCAAAGACATTATCTTTAGAGGTAAAGTCGAAGTATGTCAAATTATTGTCTGAATTTGTTGATGTGTTTGCTTGGGATTATTCAGATTTAAAGGTGTATAATAAAGATATAATTCAACACACAATTCCCATCAAGCCAAATCAAAAGCCATTCTGTCAGAAGCTGAGAAGGATTAATCCCAAGTTGCTGCCTTCAATTGAAAAAGAGGTAAAACAATTGTACAAGGCTGGTATAATTGTCTCAATCAGATTTTTTGATTGGATTTCGAACCTTGTTCCTGTGAGAGGAAGAAGACCGGGGAGATTAGATTGTGCATTGATTTCAGAAATTTAAATAAAGTGTCATTGAAGGACAATTACCCACTGCCAAAGATAGATCACATCCTTTAGAGAGCGGTTGGAGCATTGCGTATGTTGCTGCTTGATGGATATTCTGGATATAATTAGATTTTGGTGCATGAAGATGACCATGACAAAGTTGCATCCACCACCCCTTGGGGAACATTCCATTATGCTAAAATGTTGTTTGGTTTGAAAAATGTTCGAGCCACATTTTAGCACGTAATGGACATCGCTTTTGCCAATGAAAAGGATGTATTTTTGGTTGTATATTTGGATGATTTGACAGTTTTTTCCAATTCAGATGATGAGCACCTTTACCATTTGCGGATTGTGTTTCAGCGATGTAGGAAATTTGGAATATCGCTCAATCTGAAGAAAAGTCTCTTTGCTATGGATGAAGGGAAGCTGCTTGGCCATATCATCTCGAAGGAAGGCATTCACATTAATCCATCAAGAGTAGAAGCAATTTAGCAAATAAATTTTCACCAAAACAAGAAGGAAATACAAGCATTAAATGGTAAGATGAATTTCTTACGAATATATGTACCTAATCTTGCTGAGCATTTGAGAGAAATTACTAATATGTTGAAGAAGGATAACGTGGTGAAATGGACGGAAGAGGCAATGAAATCATTTAATTTGTTAAAGTATGGCTTATCTTCAGCTTCATTTTGATTAGTCCCAATTATACACAAGATTTCCTTTTATTCTCATTTGCATCTGAGCTTACCATGGCAACAATTTTAATGCAAAAGAGAGATGAAGTAGAAAATCCCATTGCATTCTTCAGCATAACTATAATTTAGGGATGTAGCCTTGAAGTACAACATAATTGAGAAGCAGGCTCTTTCTCTTGTCAAAGCCTTGAAGGACTTCCAAGTGTATATTCTGCACTCTCACATCCTAGCATATGTTCCCAATGCAGCAGTTAAGGATGTGCTGATACAAACTGATCTGGAAGGAAGACGAGGAAAATGGATTGTAATAATGTTAGAATATGATTTGGAGATCAAACCTACAAATTTGATCAAAGGACAAAGCCTGCGAGGTTGATGGCGGAATAAAATTTGCATGCATTAGATATCAATCTTATTGCTACCATGTCTGAAGATGAAGAGGACAGCTCCCTGATTCAAGTGTTTGAAATTTTCATTCAGTCACCGTGGTATTCAGATATTGTTTATGTACTTCAGCACCTTTCTTCGCCTCCAGAAATGTCAAAGAATAAAGCTAGAACTCTTAAACTAAAAGCTGCTAAATTCTGCATTTTGAATAATGTCGTTTATTGCAAGGACCCAGGTGGTGTTTTAAAGAACTATTTAATTGAAGAGGAAGCCCAACAGGTAATGAGTGACTTTCACAAGGGTGACTGTGGCGGTCATTTGTTTTGGAAGACAACAACAAACAAAATTTTGAGAGCGGGATATTACTGGCCCACCTTATTTTCAGATGTCTATAAAACAATGATGAGTTGTCATGTGTGTCAGGTCTTTCAAGGGAAAAGAAAGTTGTTGCCTCTTCCTTTGAAACTGGTTGAAGTCAGTGCACCTTTTCAGCAGTGGGGACTCGACTTTATTGGTGAGATTCATCCAACATTCTCGGCTCAACACAAGTGGATCCTAACAACAACGTATTATTTTACCAAGTGGATTGAAGCAATCCCGACTAGACAGGCAATAGACATGGTAATCATTCAATTTTTGGAATCAAATATTTTATCTCGTTTTGGTTGTCCTAGTAAAATCATAATAGATAATGCAGTTGCGTTCAAATCCAAGAAGATGATCGATTTTTGCAGCAAGTATAAGATTTCCTTGGGTCACTCCATAGCATATTACCTACAAGGTAATGGTCTAGCCGAATCATCTAATAAATCATTGGTGAATATCATAAAGAAGTTGCTGGAAACTAATAAGAAAGGCTAGCATAAGAAGTTAGTTAACACTTTGTGGGCCAACAGAGTGAGCCAAAAGAATTCTATAGGTATGTCTCCATTTGAAATTGTATATGTTATTGATACAGTCTTTCCGACATCCTTGGCAGTCCCGGTTGTGAAACTTTTACAGGAAGCTGGAGGAAGATGATTTTCAGCGAAGAATCAATCATATGATACATTTACAGTAGACAAGGGAGGAAGTCTTCCAAAATACTTTCAGATTGCAAGAGAAGATCAAAAATATCTATGACCAGAAAAATAAAGCATATAAATTCTAGCTTCACGATGTGGTGTTACGGTGGGATGCGAGGAATGAAGATAAAGGCAAGCATGGAAAGTTTGAAAACTTGTGGAAGGGACCCTATAAGATTGCTGCATACAGAGGGAAAAATTCATTTCTGCTCAAAGAGATGGATGGTCAAGATTGTTCAAGAGTGTTAAGAAATTTATTGCATAACATAAATAATTACTAAGAGGAATAAATATAAAAATATCCAGCAACAACCATAAACACATAAACATAAATGTTTATCTGGGAAAACCCCAAATCTGGGGAAAAACCCAACCTAATAAGATCTTATTAGCATTGGCCAAAACCCTGGCCAATCCGACCAAGTGAGCCTTCACCACTCACCTCCAGGTCTTGCATTACAATGAAGCCCTTCCAACCTTTTATAAGCTCCATTACATATAATACCACGGGCAGAATACTATGGGTGCACAATACCATGTGCCCCAAAACCATCACTGTTTAACCTAGTCAACTTTGACTCTATCCTGAGTCAAGTTTAACTAACAATTCCCCCCTTAAACTTGACTTGGGGTTCCTTGACTAACTCCAGCCAAACCTGCTAAGTGAGAAAATCCCGCTCACACTAGCTCTTACCCCCCCTTAGATTTTTACCCAGGGTATTGTTAACCCGACATCCCCCCTGTCACCTAGGTCTAACCCAGACTTTATCGGTGATCACCGAGGGGTACACATGCCTTACCAGGTCTTACAGTAGTATGCCCATTTACATGCAGTAATTGTGACTTCATTAAAAAATATATTGTTTATTGTTGCTGTGATTCTGATCCATGCTCTCTCAATTTGATTTTCTCAAAAACTTCTATCAAACCGCTCCAACCGTGAGCCTGACAAGAACCTTGTAGATTCTAGCACCGGTGGCCTCACGTAGCAGGAAAAAAACAATTTTCGAAGCCGCATAAACAATATTCTTCTGTTGACCTGCATGCAGCCCACGCCTACTCCATCTCCTTATCAATTCCCTATGAAAAAAGCTCGGAACAAAATTAGCCTTGAATTTTAATATTACCAAAGGTATCTCTCAACCTTCTTTAAATAGCCGCATGAATCCCGAACAATTCATTAACATGTTCCAAACTGGTAAATATCGCAAATGAACTGTGATCCCTGGCAGTTACAGCACTATCTTCAGCACATTCTCCTCGAGGTTCTTCCACGTACGATTGTTCCACCATTATTTTCCAGAACCAGATCGAGAGGAATATATATAAGAAATAACTAGCAACAACCATAAACACATAAACACAAATGTTTATTTGGGAAAACCCCAAATCCAGGGAAAAATCCAACCTAATAAGATATTATTAACATTGTCCAAAACCCTGGCCAATCTGACCAAGTGAGCCTTCACCGCTCACCTCCAGGTCTTGCATTACAATGAAGTCCTTCCAACCTTTTATAAGCTTCATTACATATAATACCACGGGTAGAATACTATGGGTGCATAATACCATGTGCCCCAAAACCATCACTATTTGACCTGGTCAACTTTGACTCTATCCTGAGTCATGTTTACCTAACAAGGAGGACCAGTCAATGGTAGGCTCCTAAAGCGCTACTTCTTCTAAGGTGATTTCTGAAGTCATGAAGTGAATCATTGTATACACTATTTTATTTTCACTACAAGTGTTCAAAAGATACAATTCATTTCAGCTTTGGGCCCTAGGTGAAGGCTATAAAGTTGAGTGTTTTGTATCAGTTTGAGTTTTGTATCAGTTTGAATTTTGTGTCAGTTTGAGTCTTGAGTCTATTTTATAGTATCAATTTTAGTTTTCGAAGTGTATGGACCGTATTGCCCAATGTAAGAGGCACTAGTCTACTTTTTCCAGAGATCTATGGTTCTTGGCACCTCAAAGGAGCTACCATCCCCATTGGAGCGAATGCTAGTGTCAGTGCTTTCACACTGCCATCAGTGATCAAATTGGTCTTTTGCATTTCATATTAGGTGTCCCATTCTGATGAGTTGCACTCCATTAGGTCATGGATCAACTGATGGTAGGGTTTCATTTCATTTGTCTCTCATGATATATACCTGCTGACCTTATTTCACATATATTTTCAGTCATTAATGGTCATTTCAATTCATTTCATTTATAAAAATCAGTCTTAGGGATTAGTTTCACTAGGTCTTAGGGTTTTTTGCCATGGTCATTCAAATGAATAATAAATTTCAGCAGACACATGAGGAGGTTAAGAAAATTTAAAAGAAAAATTCAAAAGATCATAATTTCTTTCTTTGTAAGCTTAATAAAGCTCTTTAACCTCAAAACTTGTTTTGAGGTAAAACAGAGCATTTGTATTGTATTATTTCATTTCCATGTAATTTAATGTAATTTTATGGTTTTTATATGTAATAAATATTCATATGTTGCTCTTGGTCACCTGCTGACCTGGTCAACTCCTGCCACTGCAAAAAGTCAAAGAGATCAACATCAGTCCACCTGTCAAAATCCAAAAGTCAAATATGAGTAAAAACAGAGTATTTCAGGAAAGAAAATAAACATTAGAAAGTGGGTTTTGATAAATGAAAAAATAAAAGGGTTGAAAAGCTATAAAAGGTCATCCATATCTCTTGCGACCTCAATGTTGAAGTTTGGATTGCTAAAGAGAGCCCAAAAAGTGATTTTTAGTTGTCATTGGGCAAAAGGAAGTAAGTCTTAGTGTTGTTGAAGAAAATCACAGGCGCTGCGCACCTATCACCTAGCATTGCACATTGGATTGGCGTTATGCATTGGATTAGCGCTGCACACCTAGGAGCTCCTGCTAGTGTAAAATAACACTGGCGCTATGCACCTGTTGCAGGGCGCTGTGCATCTGTTGAACACTCCCAAAACACTGCTAAACACTCAAAATCACCTCAAACCTCCTTAAATCTTCAAAGCTCATCCCCTTACAAGTAAGTATTATTGCCACTCTTGCTCAAAAAGAATTCTCGTACTTAGTTTGTAGAGATCTTGTCTCTTAAAAAATAAACCCTCGTTGTCATTAAACATTTCCACAGTCCACTATTTATTTGCTGTTATTCCTTACTTTGTTGTTGTTCCCTAAAAAACCTAACCCTTACACAAGTTTCCCTAAAGATTATTCCCTTCATGTTTTCCTATTCCCACACATAATACTCCTAAACCCTACTTACATACACAATCACTGAATCACTATATCCTATATACAAACCCTATTCACTCCCCTTATTCCCTAATTCCTCAAACCCTTCACTCTCTTAATCCCATTCATATCCCTATTTCACCTCACTCATTTTCCTTCTTTTTGAAATCTCTTCATACTCATCACTCGCCTACACTACTCCTTCATTCCTCACCAGCATTTACAATCATTAAAACCAATGGACAATGATTATGAAACTGGGGAAGAGACCCTCAGTGACAGCTCTAGGGAAATAAATTTGCAGCAGAAGAGACCTCACAAAGGGGGAAAGATAACCAGGGAGGAGCCCATTAATCTAAGAGAATTACTTGTTTTTCCACTTGCCATCTCATGTTTCAAACATCAGCCTTGTTATGGTTTCTATGAAATGGTGGAGAAGGTAAAATTCCATCATGAATTAGCGAGGCTATTTGTGACACACCTGGATAATAATGAAGTAAAACTTGCTGGAATTACCTATCACCTGCTATTCTTTCAGAGGCTACATGCATTCCAAATATAGGTGAAAAATGGAACAAAGGATAGTACATTGACAGGGAATTCTATGAGCCTTACATCACGGCTACATACCTTGGCAAACTGAAAAGAGTGTTTCCCTTCAAATTCTTGGAGGACAGGTTTGCCCCACTCATGAAGATCATCATTAAATATTTTACTTGGGAAGGTAGGTTTTCACGGTTGTATGCCTACCACATTAGATTATTGATGCATTTTACTAGAGTGAGAATGATGGATGTTCCTTACTTCATGTTCCGGAATATTGAAAATATGGCACACTATGTGAACAAAAATCCATATCCCCAACAACTGAATAGAATCTACCACTTCTCTGTAATCAAGATCATTGTCTTACATCAGTTGAATCTACTGAATATACCATGGGAAACCTTTATTTCCCATGAGGTGTTCAAAGGCCCTCAAATATTTTCATCAGTTCATCAGGAGGAAGGTGAACCTTCAGGACAAGTCAAAGAAGCTGAAACTTTTGGAGTGCCAGTGTTTGTCACTTATGAAAGAAGCACTAGGAGGAATTTTGCAGCTACCACGCGAGTATTATCTCCACAAGGAGTGGAAGGGGTTTTGCCTTCATCTACAAACCGCAAGCAAATGCTATCTCCACCAAGAGTGGGAGGGGATTTTCCTTCTTCTCCAGCTAAATAGGTACAGGTTGGGAAGCAACAGAAGGGTAGAGATAAAGGAAAGAAAAAGATGCAAGAGGATGATCCTAGTGATGAGAAAGAGAAGGACTTTGACCTAGTTTATCATGAGGAGACACAGGGAATTGATGTCATTGATGTGGAAAGTACAAAGATAACTAAAGAAATGATCATCAAGGAGCAAGAGGATGAAATTCGAGCCTTGTCAGTCAATTTGGGAAGGGCAAAGTGGATCATCAATTACCTTGAGTAGGAAAACAAGCAGTTAACTGACAAGCAAGTTATCATGGAATTGTAAATGATTAAAGAAGAGAGGTAAGAGGAAAAGAAGGAAAAGGTCAAGATGACCTCCATTGAGCAAGAAATTGAGAATGACCGAGAAACTTGGTTAGAGAGGGTGAACATTTACCTTGAGAAGCTGCTTGAGAAGGCCAATAAAGAAAAGAAAATGCTTCGTCACATGGCCTACCACTATATGACCCGGAGAAAGATATGTAATATAAGGATAAGGAAGCTTAAGGCAAGACTGAGGAAGGCTTTGAGAAGCAAAAAGGAGCAAAACAAATCGAAAATCCTAGCTGATGCCTCATTATCTCATCAAAGCAGTGATTGAGGCTGCCTTGTGCCAATTTTGGGACAATTTTGATAAAATTTTGCAATTTGCAAAATTTGAATTTTGAAACACAGGAAATCCCAATAGGTGGCACTGCACTTTTGACTGGAGCACTTTTTGGGAGAATGATTTGCATTTTTGGAATCAGCATAAAAACATAAGAAAACCTAGAAAGTTTCATCAAATTTGGAGTAGATCTTGGTCACCTAAAGGCCAAAAAACATCAAAAAATAACCTCTCTACCATTGTTTTGACACACAGGAAGCAATCTTGGGAGATTCCATTTTTGAGGGGGCAAATGTCATCCAAATTCAGAAATTCAAGATGTTCCAGAAACTAGACAGGAAACAATTTCCAACAAGCCATCTTGGGCTCAATTTTGTTAAAGGGAAGGCCCCCAAAACTGGCTTGGAAAAAGTGTTGCGCATAGGCTTAGGGGCGCTACACATAGGATGAATTCTGCTAGTTTTGCTCAAAAATCAAAATTTCTCCTAGTTTTTCTATAATTTCAATTTTGCTCTCCTTTTGGATGAATCTATGAATTTAAATGATGTTATGGTATGTAAATGTAATTGCAAAATGACTTTTGAGGTTAGATTCATGATTTTGAGGTGGTTTGGAGTTGAATGAATCAGTTTCCATGGTTTTAGAGGCAAGTTGTTCCACTATCTATATTCCTGTTCTTAGTTTAGATATGGTTGAAACCACTCCTCTTCTTATGGATTTGACCCCTGATGGCTAGCACAGGTG
Source organism: Pinus taeda (assembly GCA_000404065.3). Classification (NCBI taxonomy): domain Eukaryota; kingdom Viridiplantae; phylum Streptophyta; class Pinopsida; order Pinales; family Pinaceae; genus Pinus; species Pinus taeda. The sequence goes on along the minus strand of APFE030276394.1, from coordinate 80,429 downwards.
GCTTCGTGCCTATATTATGTGCTTTCTTAGTCATTTCTAAAGGTTGGGCTCTTGTGGATGCGTTGAGCTTCATTGTACATCACTACAGTAGTTTGGCAAGGAAATAAACCATGTTTTGCAGCCATTTTTGTGGGATTCTTGTGGTAATGTGCCTTGGCATTGTTTCTCCTTCTGTCATTTGTTATTCTCATGTGTTATATGTTCCAACATCTATTTCATTCTTCTTAACTAAATGAATCAAGATATATAGGTAGAATACATTGATAACAATGCTCTACCTTGGGAATACATTTATTTTTTCATGTTTTCAGCTATTTGAAGAGGATTCATGGTCTCTACATGCCCTCCTCAACTCCTCACCAGTCTTAGACCTACCACCTCACTTAATTCCAAGTGCTAAAACACCTACCTACCTCGCCCTACAAAAAACCCTACATTCCTGACTTCATTTCCTAGACCCAAGCTGCCTGCTCCAATTGATCTAGCAACCAACCATCAAAATCAACCAAAAACCATAGAGCTACTATAACTAGCCTAAAATCTATATTCAAATCAGTCATCTCAACTGAGATTGACAAGGAAAGATCCCTCTCCCAACTTGATAGGGCTAGCTACTAGGTTAAGCGTGGTTTGTGGTTATCCTAGGATTGCCTCCCTTCAGCCTAAGGTCGATCTAGGCTCTAACACCTTGTGTGGCATATTCGATTGGGTATTCATCTATGTTCATCCTTGTGGTGTATTTAGCTCGACTAGATGTTGGATATGGTCATTTCATGCTCTAAAGGGTTTTTTTAGGTATATGCGTAATTTAATGAGATTTTTAGTTGAATTCCTCTTGTTTTCTATAGGTTTGGGGATGTATAACCCCACGACAATGTGTGATGACTATCTTGCAGGTCATTGTGCAATTTACAGTTGGAGCTACGATTTTCTGGGGTTCCTGTGGCATGTTGGCATGGAGGAAGTCGATGATACAATGACTGAAAGGTAGTAAATTGTCCTACCAGCCTATATACCCGTGTTTTTAAACACATCTAGTCGAATTGATTATTTTTCTTTTGTTCATTTTATTTGCCTGTGTTTTTAAACACGTTCAGCTATGTGGGTTTTGCGTTTTTTGTAATTTTGTGTACATTATTGTGTCCCTTATGGATATGTTCTTAGGGTTACATGTTGATATGTGTTTTTTGATATGTTTTTAGGGTTACGTGTTGACACTCTAATTATTAATTAACAGTTTCGAGCTCATTTGTTGATATGCTGTTAGAGTTTGGGTATTTTTGTTTAAATAACATTATGGGTTTTGTTTTGGTGCCTGTGTTGTTAAATATTTGAAGGTTTTTTGGTGCCAGTGTTGTTAAAGATGCCTTGTAAAATTTATGAGTAAGTGTGTATGTAGGAAAAAACTACATTAGGAATTTGAATTTGAAACTAGTTAAGTTAAAATACTATTAAGGTCTGGTGCAAACCTTTTCTATGCTATTTTTATCTTTGACTACAACTGGACTATCATATTAGCACATATTTTGGTTACTTCCGGCATTGGGAACCAACTCTATCGAGGAATTATAACTATTTGTGACCCATGGGGGCTTAAAACTCACTAACCATAGGGCTCTCTTAGCTGGAAATTTTATCCTTCTTGTTACCAGTCAGTTGATTGAATAACACTGACTGTAACTTGAAATAAGCTAGGCTTGAAGGGCCAATTGTTTCCTTTCTTTCCTTGAGGTAAGAAAATTGAATCCTTAGAAAATAGGCAGTGAGCCTTTCATAAAATGGAATTTTTCATATCCTTGTTTCATTAAATGGAATTTTATAGATCCTTGTTTCATATGGGCCTTTCAAATTGGCATGGATCCTTTATTTAGGACATCTATGGAAGTTTTTCTCATAAAATGAAGTTATACAGATTTTCCACTGAAAATAAGAAGTTTTTCTCATAAAATGGAATTGTATATATTTTTGACTAAAAATATTTAGGAAAGATACAAATCCTTATTTCATACTTTCAGAGTCATAGCAACTGGCTAATAGGCAGTGAACCCATACCTCAAGAAGTAGTGAACCATAGGAACTCTCCTTTGAGTGATTAATTAGTTTGATTGAATGTTAGAACTTTTTTTACTGATAAACAATACTATTTCTTAAGCTGTAGAGTTCAAGCCCTCGAGAAGTGGTGCCTTAAGCCTTCCATATAACCTTCCATGTCAATTAGCCTATAGTCTATTCAAACAAAAAAAATGGATTCAACTGGTTGGTTTTTCTTTAGGGAATGGGTGCTAAAGGTGAGGGGATCACCTCTTGAAATGGAAAAGGTAAACATAGAGATGATATATAATATAATATACAACAATTTCGAGAGTATTTGTTGATATGTTGTTAGGGTTTGGGTTTTTTTGTGGGTTTTTTCGGTGCCAGTGTTATTAAAGATGCCTTGAAAAATTGACAGGACACAATTTTGTATATTGTTGTGGCCCTTATGGTGACAAGACACAATTTCATATATCATTGTGGCCCTTATGGATATGGTCTTAGGGTTACATGTTGATATGTGTTTGTTAATATGATGTTAGGGTTACATGTTGAAACTGTAATTGTTAAGTAAGAGTTTGAAAAATGTTTGTTGATATGTTGCTAGGGTTTGATTTTTTTGTTTAAAGAGCACTATGGGTTTTTTTGGTGCTAGTGTTGTTTAATATGCCTTGAAAAACTAACATAACACAACTTTGTATATTTTGTGGCCCTGATGGTGATAGGACACAATTTGTTTTATTGTTGTGGCCCTTATGGTGACAAGACACAATTGTGTATATTGTTGTGGCCCTTATGGATTGCCATGACTTGTCATGATCTGATATATGTATTTAAGCAATCATTGGGATTAATATTGAAAGGGTCAGTCTTCTTGAATACATTTTGACACTATAAGTTAAGTAACAATTTGGAGAGAATTTGTTGATATGTTGTTAGGGTTTGTGAAAGTTGAGGGCATAATTGTTGCTAATATGCTAGGGTTTCATCACTTTGTTGATAAGAGATATGTTGCCTTCAATATACGTTGTCTATGATGTTGGCAAATGAGAATATGATGTTGGACTAGTGAGCTAGGGTTTCACATTGTGATACAATGCTGCTAGAACTTAATGTTATTAATGAGTAGAGGTTTACTATTACTGATGTCATTGATACAATGAAAATATCTAATTGTTTGACCATGGTATGCATTGTGATACTTTATTTTATGATTGAGGTAGGCTGCCATATCTATAACATAATTTATATATATCTTAAATTATTATGCTCATATATATATATATGAGCATAATGGTGTAATTATTAACCAATTTACTATTAATGGTGTAATTATTTGCAATGGTCATTGTGTAAGATAGTTTCTTTACAAATGGCATATTGTTTCCATTGTTTTATTTACTATTAATGGCGCAAATATTTGTGTAATTATCCTAAAAATAAATCAATACAAGAATATTGGCGTCCCTCCCCTAATTTGTTAACTTAGAATTCCTTGATTACTTTTATTTTTAGGTTTCTCATAAAGGAAATGGTCACTGTGTAAGATAGTTTCTTTACCAATGGTATAGTGATGCCATTGCTAAGTGTTTAGACTGGTGCATGATTATCCTAGTCATACTTGTTGTATTTGTATCTTCACATTGAAATAAAAATAATTTTTAGATCAAAATTCCAATTCAAATTCAACAATTCAGTTGATCTAACTTTGATTAAATTATCCCAAGAGAGTTCAATTATCTACAGATCATATTATCCCAACGTAGTTCAAATTATTGAATTCAGTTGATCTACCTTCGTTCCTTAACTAGCACAATGTCCATTAACAAACATTCCCAAATCAAGTAAAACTGGATGTAACTGTGTAGAAGAGAATGGTATTTTTATCATTTACAATCCTTAATCTGATGAACAGGATAATCCTTAACTGTGTAGACATTTAGATTCTACTATCAAACCAATCAACATATTGCATCCTTACAACATGGAATGAAAAGAGAGGTCTCCATCGCAAGGATTCCTCAACAAAATGGTGTGGTAGAAAGGATAATGTTATAGATCTAACCTAGAAATATGTAAGAATATAAATAAACCCAATAAATAACAAGATCTGAATATAGAAATTCTTCTTTATTAATCAAGCCCTTAAGGTAGGGCAACACCATACATTCACTCCTTACAGAAGGAGAACACTCCACAAGCCATATGCCTGTTCATACAATATACCTTGACATCTCTCAATGGGGAGTCTCTAGCCTCTATATAGGCCTCATACATACAATACCATGGGTCATTACCATGGTTCCCTCAATAGCATCTATCTAATACCATGGGCTTATTACGTTATTGCTAACTACTTGTGGTCCCTTACATGATACGGGTTAGCCACCTTATTTATTACTATGGCCAATTCCATTATTACATTATTCCCTTGGGTACTTCTCTTTGTACCCCATATTATCCTCCCAGGTATACTACATTCCACCCCCCTTAACATGTTTCATCCCCGAAACATGGGAAGAACACAAATAATAAGATCTACTCAAAAGAGTAGTCCACTGGTATCATGTGTGTGCATCTAACCATCCAAGAGAAAGGTGAACCATTGATCCAACTTGTGCCTTGCTTGCTTGAGATGGAAATTGACCCTAGCATCTCTTCTGTGTTGATGTGTAGTAGGTGGATATTCGCTCCTCCCTATCTATCATGCGGGGGTTGTTGTCCTTATGGCTAATTCGTTGCCATCTTGGTTGTTTTCTTGCGGGTTGATGTGGGTGGTGATATGCTGAAGTGTTAACCAATGATGTATCTTTCTTTAATTCACCACCTAATGGAGCCTGATGGGTATCTGGTACCTGTTGTGGTGTCTGTTGTTGTTTCTTATCTTCTAATATTACTTCAACCACTGAGTCCTCATCTGATGTAACATTTTCTGCTTCAGCCTCCTTGGACTCTACCTATTTTTCTGGTACTTGGTTTGATGTTTGTGTTTGGTTGTCAACCATCAATGGCTCATCATCTAATATGTCAGTCCCTGGAACATCTTCTGCTTCAGCCTCCTTGGACTCTACCTATTTAGTGATGGAAATATCCTGTAACGTAATTTTCTTCTTTTTATACCAGAGCTTCAGGAATTTCTTCTGCACATTAATATTTATAGTACCCATAGATTCCATCTAAGGGTATCCAAAAACAACATCCTCATTAGCCATATCTGAAGCATAAAAATCAGAATGCAATACATACATGTCCATAGAAATCTTCAAATCTTTATAAACTTGCACCTGCTCATTATAAACCTGTGTGTGCTCCATCTGTTTAGCTGGCACTCGTATTTTGTTTTGCCAAATTGACATTTATGAGATTTTACTTGCAACTAGGATTTATGGACACAACGATCTTCTCCTTCTGAATGAATCCACGAACCTGCAATAAGGAGATACCAGTAGAAAATAACCCCTTACATGTCTCCTTCTCCTATTTTCTAGCATGAGACAATTTGTCTAAAAGGACTATTTCCAATTCTTCATCTGAAAGTTTGGACAACTGATTATTGGCATGTGAGTACCACCATCTGGCAGCCTCATCTTGGAAAGAAAGCAGTAAAAAAACCTTCCAAGGTTTCCAATATGTGAACATTCAATTCTGTGTGAATTCTTCAATAGTAGGGCCATTATCTTTTCCTGTAAAAAACATCTTGCTAGACGGCACTAAAAAAATCAATTACATGGCGAAAATTTAGAGTGTTCGCAGTTTAGTCAATATTGCTCAAAGTCTTTATTATGACCAATTTTCGGAAATGGAATGACCATTTTTCATCTTCCCATGTGATACAAATCCCGATATAGGCACTGGAATTTTAGATCCCCGTTGCAACTGTCCCGTCGTCACCAAACATTCTGAAAAAAGCGTTGATTTTAAATCAGCGATATCTCCCTCATCCGGACTTCGATTCGACTGATTTTTTTTTTTGAACTTGGGTATTTTTCACAAGAAATCCATATCTACAATTAGATGTTTCAGATTTTGTACCAAAATGTACAGATCTGCTCCGCAAACTTGCTGCCCCAAAAAATGTCTGCAACAACATTGATTTTAAATCAGTGAGATCTCCTTCATCTGGACTCTGATTCGATTGATTTTTTTTTTTAATTGAATATTTTTTCATCAAAAACCTAGATCTACAATTAGATTTTGCACATTTTCCACTAAAACGTACAGATCTGATCTACAAACTCACCGACCCAAAAACATTCCTGCAAAAATAAAAAATTCTCCACTTTACCCAAGAAAGTGCTCTGATACCACTTGTTATAGATCTAACCCAGAAATATATGAGAATACAAATAAACCCAATAAATAACAATATTCAAATATAGAAATGCTTCTTTATTAATCAAACCCTTAAGGTAGGGCAACACCATACATTCACTCCTTAAGGAAGGAGAACACTCCACAAGCCATATGCATGTTCATACAATATACCTTGACATCTCTCAACGGGAGTCTCTAGCTTCTATATAGGCCTCATACATACAATACCATGGGCCATTACCATGGTTCCCTCAATACCATCGATCTAATACCATGGGCTTATTACATTATTGCGAACTACTTGTGGTCCCTTACATGATACGAGTTAACCACCTTATTTATTACTATGGCCCTTTCCATTATTACATTATTCCCTTGGGTACCTCCATTTGTACCCCATATTATCCCCCCTGGGTATACTAGAGATAAATAGAACTGTTCAACGAATGGCTGGTGCTATGCTAGATGAATCTGGAACTACTGCAACCTTCTACGGTGAAGCTGCACTTGTCGCCGTCACTATTCTCAACCAAGAAAATGTTCAGGTAAACAACACTCAAACTGCACATGAACTTTGGTATGGTAAGCCTCCTATTCTAAATTACTTCAAAGTTTTTGAAAGCAAATGTTACATCAAAAGGACTGATGAAAAACTTGGTAAGTTTGAACCCAGAGCAGATGAAGGTATTCTTCTTGGCTACTCTTCCCGAAGTAAAGGATATAAATGTTACAATAAAAGACTTGGGAAAATTATTGAAAGTATTGATGTTGTGGTTGATGAAGCATGTAAAAATCCAAAATATATAAAAGGCGAAGATTATGACAATGAAGAAGATGAGGATCATTATCCCACATCAAATCACATTGATTCTGAAGAAGAAACCAATGAAGCACCAGAAGAAGAGACAACGATAGAAGACTCAGTTCAGGTATGTTCAGAAAAATCATCCAGAAACTCAAATATTAGGAGAAAAAGGGGCAGGTGTGTAGACTAGAAGAACCATTATCAAAGCTTTAAGCTATCTAGCATTACTATCTTCCACTGAATCTCAAAATGTAAATGAAACATGGAGAGATGGATGTTGGTTCAACACCATGAATGAAGAACTTGAGCAAATTGAAAAGAATAATACTTGGGAATTAGTTCCTAGACCACATGATAAAAATTTCATAGGAACTAAATGAAGAAGTTATTTAAAACAAGGTCAGACTTGTTTGTAAAGGATATGCTCAACAAGAAGGTATAGATTTTGAAGAAACTTTTGCACCTGTTGCTAGACTTGAAGCTATCAGAATGTTTCTTTCTCTTTCTAGTTTTCAAAAATTCAAAGCATACCAAATAGATGTAAAATTTGTCTTTCTTAATGGAGACTTAGAAGAAGAAGTCTATATTACACAACCAGAAGGATTCATTCTTGGAAATGATGCAAAACTTGTATGAAAACTCAAGAAATATCTCTATGGTCTAAAACAGGCTCCTAGGGCATGGTATTACTGTCTTGACAAATATCTCCACCAATAGGGTTTTTCAAATGGGTCAGCAAATAGTAATCTATATAGAAAGATGGAAACTAATAAATTGCTAATAATTCTTGTGTATGTTGATGATATCATTTTTGGTAGCAATGAAGATTCCATGAGTCAGAATTTTTCTTCAGTAATGCAGCAAGAATTTGAAATGTCCTTGCTTGGTGAGCTTACCTACTTTCTTGGTCTTCAAGTTTAGCAAAATAAAGATGGTATTTTTCTCTCACAAACCAAATATCTCAAACAGATCCTTAAAAAGTACGGCATGGAAGATTCTAAACCAATATGTACTCCAATGGTAATAGGATGTAGTCTCAGTCCAAATGACGAATCAACAGTGGTACATAACCCAACTTACAGATCCATGATTGACATTCTTATTTATCTAACAGGTACCCGACTGGACATCATGCATGCAGTGGGAATAGTTCGAAGATTTTAAGCAAACCCAAAGGAATCCCACCTTTAGGCAGTCAAAAGGACCTTCAAATATCTTCAAGGAACAAACAAATTTGGTTTGCGGTATCCTAGAGATACAGATCTACACTTCATGCATATACCAATGCAGATTGGGCAGGAAGTGTTGATGACAGAAAAGCACTAGTGGTGGTGCATTCTATATGGGTTCTAGGTTGGTGTCTTGGTTCAGCAAGAAACAAAGTTTAATTGCATTTTCTACAACTGAAGCAGAATACGTGGTTGTTGCATCTTGCTGCACACAATTACTTTGTATGATGCAAGCTTTGCAATATATTCAAATCACATGTAATCAACCCATCTCCATTCTATGTGATAATACAAGTGCCATCAGTATTTCAAAGAATCCAGTTATGCACTCCAAGACCAAGCACATACCCATCAAATATCATTTCCTACGAGAACAAGTGCTTGAACAAAAGGTCAAATTGGAGTATGTTCCCGCCAAAGAATAAGTTGCTGATATATTCACTAAACCACTGCCAAGAGAGACATTTGAATATCTCAGACAGAAGTTGGGAGTAGTTGCTACATCATCCTGCTATTAAAATCCATTTTTTAAAGAAAGGTTGGTATACACGAGTTTCATGAAGCGAAGTCGTGTACATACGCTGGTTTTTGTGGATACAGTCGCGCATACGTTGGTCTGAAGAAAAGAAGTGGGCCAGACTGAGGAGAAAGGGGTCTGATATGATTTGACAGTAAACAGGTGGCACGGGTTCAAGGGGAGAACATGGTTGATGATAATTTGGGAACTAATGATGGACATATAGAGGTTGCTGGTATGGATGATGATTGACAGATGCTGCTAATGGTGCAGATCATATGATAGTTGTTGATGACCATCATGGTCTTGTTTTAGTTAGTTGGTCTCTGTTATATAAGTCATGTACATATTTCTAATGTAAAGGTCATGAAAAGACCAAATTTGTAACCCCACTATGCATGGGATGGATGATGTAATGTCTATGTTTTGCCATGTATAAACATTTGGTATATCCCCACTCGGTTGGGAGATGGATGTATGTATGAGTCTTTGGTGATAGGAAGGTCATTTGTGATGTATTTATAGAGTCATGTTCTTCTTCTAGAACACCCTTTTGACTTCGCTTATGCTTAGGGGTAGCATGGACTCGATCATTAGAGCTTAATCAACACATTTCAGCATATCAAAGATTTCAACATGCACTTAGGGGGAGCATCACCCTTTGCCCTTGATGTTAAAGGGGGAGAGTAACTTGGTGTGGTTGTTGTTGCCATCAAGTCCAAAGGGGGAGATTGTTGGCATTATGATGTATGTGTTGTACTTGATGGCAACCCACTTATAGCAGAAAAACTCACTTGTATATGGTAACTAGATGAACTACAAAAGAGATATCAGATGTGACAAAATGCATGATAGTAGTGTTTACAGATGTGATGAAATATAGGGTAGCTTCAAGGAATCAATTCAGAAAGCAACTCATTCAGATGATAGATCACAGTACTACATGTTAACAGCATAGAGTTACAGATCAGACTCACATAATGAAGAAAGAGAGGTGTACACAGGCTCACCATTGACCAAGCCACGTATACACATGAGTTAACAGAACAAAAGGAGAGGATAACATAGACACACACTTTCACATAAAGGAAAGCGTGTATACCTTGGAAAACTAGTTTTGGTCCGAAGTATTTGGTCCATGGTATTTTGATCCATGGTATTGGTCCATGGTATTTGATCCAAGGTATTGGTCCTAAGTGGTTTTGGTCCATGGTATTTAGAAAGGCCTAAAACTATAAAAGGAGGAAAAGATCATTAGGCTAGGAAACTCAAGATTGAATATTTGATGAAGAGTGAGATCTAGTATGCGGGTTATTGGGTTATGGTGCATTTCTAGATCTGAACCAAGGATGAACCTTAGAGCTTGATGAAAGATAAGATCTAATGATGTATCAGGATCTTAAGGCTTGAATTGAATTATCTTTATGTGGTTTGATGCTTTATCTAAATAACTGGCACATGTTGTAAGTCTGTAAATATGATGATCTGGGTATAACCGAAGTCTGGAATTGTTGTAATATTTAAATATCATTTATAGATCTATACGCAGGTTCGCCCTTAGGAAGGCGTGTATGCATGCAGGTTTTACACATGGAAGTAGTGTATACCTTATAAAATATGTTTTAGTTGCTTTTGTATGTTGTTGCAGTGTTCTGGGTTCTGGTTACTGTATTCTGGTGACAACGTTCTAATTGATTAGATTGATGGAGTGATTGATTGATTCGGTTATGATTGGTTCAGAAGAAAATTGGTTGATGCAGATATTTTTGATCATTGAATGATGTTGTTGATGGATCCAGTCTGAAAATTTATGAAACGTGGTCCCTAGAAGAAAAGAGAAGGTTGTAGCCTTCTGTAGGCCGGCACCTACATACTAGCAAATATATTAGCTAGTACAAGAGCTAGGGGGTTGTAGCTCCCTTCCAGTAGAAGATGGAGAACGAGAGAAGGTTGTAGCCTTCTGTAGGTAGAAGCCTGTGTACTAGTATAAGACTGCACCAGTACAAAAATTGAAAAACATAATATTCTTATTATTAAAAGATGATAGAGACGATTGCACTAGGTGGTTTTCACCCACATTAGGTTTCCACCTTATATCTTGGTGTTCATGTGTGTTTCTTATGTGTGATGACCTATTCTGTTTTTACTGCACCTAGTTCCTATTTATATGGTTAATGAAGTTCTAATGCACTGATTAAAGATCCACATATGATGAATTAATTGAATCATAAGTTTGCTGGATATACGCTAGTGGCATTAAACACAGTTGTGTGTACACGCAAGTTCCCCTAACTGAAGTAGCGTATATGAATTTGATTAAGGAAATGAAAAATTGTTGATTTGCTAATACTGATTTACACCCCCCCCCCCTCTTAGTATTATTTCCAACAATTGGTAACAGAGAAGTTCCTTTAGAAGAAGCTTGATCGCTTAAAGGAAGATCAATCATTATGAGTAATCAAGAAAGCAGAGGATCCATCAGACCACCAATCTTTGATGGGAGAAATTTTTTTTAATGGAAGGTAAGAACCACAACCTATCTTAAATCTCTTAGAATAGATTTCTGGGAAATCGTGGAAGGAGGATATACATTTCCATCAACAATTCCTACAGATACAGCAGGTAAAAAAAAATATGAAACCAATGCCAAGGTTGTCAATACATTATTGGGAAGTCTATCACAATCAGAGTTTGTCAAAGTTATACAGCTCAAATCAGCCAAAGAAATACGGGACAAAATCGTTCTAAGCTACGAAGGAGACTCTCAGCTAAAACGTGCTAAACTACGAACTCTCATAATTCAATATGAAACTCGCAAGATGCACAATGATGAAAGTATAGCTAGTTACTTATTACGTATAGATGACATTGTTAATTGCATCAAGAACCTGGATGAAGAAATAAAGGAAGTTACCTTAGGTGAAAAAGTTTTAAAATCCTTATCTACTAAATCTGAATCAAAAGTATCTAGCGTAGAAGAAAAGAAAAAACTACAGACTATTACTATGACACAGCTTCACAGAATCTTAAATGCCTTTGAAATGCGAAAGGGAGGTGCATTAGATATGAGAGAATCCACATTTAAAGCTTCAGCAAAAGGAAAAGAAGTTCTCAATGAATCGGGACATATTTCAGAAGAAGAAGAGGAAGCAAAATTTGTGAATAATCTTCAACGGGGTTTCAGAAGATTCAGAGATAAACTACCTTTTAAATGATTTGCCTATGGTATAGTCGGTCATTATGCTGCCAAATGTCCTCATAAAGAGAAATATGATAAAGGGAAGGAATTTGCAAAATGGAATAGAAAACAAAGTGTAAGTAAAATGAGCTACTATACTCATGAAGATAGAAAAGGTTTATCAAATAGTGATGAAGATGAAAATAATAATGACTATAGACTTCTGATGGCTTATGAAGATGATGATTTTTTGGATGCTTTAGATGAAGATGACCTTTATGAAGAAATCTCTAAACTCAAAATATGTGTAGAAGAAAAGAATATGATTATAGATACCTTGATGTACCAACTTGCTGAAAGAGAAAAGCATAGTGAAAAGCAAGAATGTGAAATTGTGGGTCTAAGAAAGGATCTTGAGAAAACAAAATCTCTCAATCTTAGATTTGCTAAAGGATTAGAAACCTTAAATGAAATTATCAAAGTACAACACTCTCCTCTGATAAATACAGGTCTTGGATATACTGAAGAAACATCTCAATCACATAAGCCTTCAACCTCCACTAAAATCTATCTGGATGCAGCGAAGAGTAGTGAACAGTTCGACAATCGTTAGCGAAGGCATAAAGCAGATCATCAGGTAAACGAGGCTCAATTTACTTCAAGGATGAATATAATTCACAATCAACCTTAGGTAAATCGTACCCAATTTGCTTCAAATAATATCAATAGAAACTACAATCAACATGGCAGTAGGAGGAACTTCAACTACAATCAACAGGTCAATAGATTCGATAATCACAGGAACTTCCTTAATGGTCAATGTTTCTCATGTCTTAATTTTGGACACAAAGCTGCTCAATGTGTTGCTTACAAAACTGTCATGACTAGAGAAGCACATAATCAAAGGAATGTGACAGGGATCAAGAAAAGTTCGTATAATAACTTTTCTCTTCTCGAAAATGAAATACAATGCTCAATCTGTAACAACTTTAGCTATGAAGAATCTGAATGCATGAGTAAAATTCGGCAAATATCTCAAAAGGAGCAAACTCCATTAAATCCAAAAATATGGAGAAAGAAAGAACTGTAAACAGAAAGATGTGGTATAGCCTTGTACGCATAAGGACAAGAAAACCAGTGGTACATCGATAATGGATGCTCAAAACACATGATAGGTGACAGAGAAAAACTACACTCATATAATGCCTTAGAAAAGGAAAATAGTGTCTCATTTGGAAACAACACTCCTACTATTATAAAAGGTAAAGGTTCTGTTTTCTTGAAAGAAAAAGTTAAAGCTGCGAATGTTATATATGTTGATGGCTTAAAGCATAATCTATTGAGTGTGAGTTAAATGTGTGATCAAGGAAATGAAGTAGTGTTTAGATCAAATGGATGTGTTGTTCGTGAGCTTGATACAGGAGAAACTGTGATTAAAGGGACAAGAACTCCAAATAACCTATACATAATCAAGGGAGGACAACAACAGTGCTATCTATGCAAAAATGATGAAAACTGGTTATGGCACAGAAGATTGGGACATCTAAGCTTTTCTCAAATAAACAAAGTGTATAGATTCCAATTTGTTCATGATCTTCTGAATATCAACATTCCTGAAAATACTATATGCAAATCTTGTCAATTTGGTAAGCAAACCAGATCTCAATTCATCGAAAAGGAAGGGTCAGCTAGTAAGCCTCTTGAACTTGTTCATACTGATTTATGTGGTCTATCAACAAAAAAGTCACCTCGAGGAGAAGAATACTTTATATTGTTTATTGATGATTTTTCCAGATATGTGTTGGATAGGTCTTCTAAAGCATAAAGATGAAGCATCTGAAAATTTCAAATCCTTCAAAGCTTTGGTTGAAAATGAATCAGATCGCAAAATCAAATGCCTCAGATCTGATCGAAGAGGGGAATTTACCTTGGATGAATTCTTTGACTTTTGTGAACAACATGGAATAAAAAGACAGTTCTCCATCGCAAATACTTCTCAACAAAATGGAGTGGTAGAAAGGATGAACATAATTGTTCAACAAATGGCTCATGCTATGCTAGTTGAATCTGAAACTCCTGCAACCTTCTGGGGTGAAGCTACATTCGCCACCGTCACTATTCTCAACCAAGAAAATGTTCAAGTAAACAACACTCCAACTCCACATGAAATTTGGTATGGTAAGACTCCTACTTTAAAATACTTCAAAGTTTTTGGAAGAAAATGTTACATCAAAAGGACTGATGAAAAACTTGGTAAGTTTGAACCCAGAGTAGATGAAGGTATTCTTCTTGGCTACTCTTCCCAAAGTAAAGGATATAAATGTTACAATAAAGGACTTGGGAAAATTATTGAAAGTATTGATGTTGTGGTTGATGAAGCATGCAAAAATCCAAAATAGATAAAAAATGAAGATTATGGCAATGAAGAAGATGAGGATCATTATCCCACATCAAATCACATTGATTTTGAAGAAGAAACCAATGAAGCACCAGAAGAAGAGATAACGATAGAAGAAAAGACTTCATACAGGCATGTTCATAAAAATCATCCAGAAAGTCAAATATTAGGAGAAAAAGCGGCAGGTGTGTAGACTAGAAGAACCATTGCCGAAGCTTCAAGCTATCTAGCATTACTATCTTCCACGGAACCTCAAAATGTAAATGAAGTGTGGAGAGATGAATGTTGGGTCAAGGCCATGAATGAAGAACTTGAACAAATTGAAAATAATAATACTTAGGAATTAGTTCCTAGACCTCATTATAAAAATGTCATAGGAACTAAGTGGGTATTCAAAAACAAGCTGAACAAAAATGGAGAAGTTATTAGAAACAAGGCGAGACTTGTCTGTGAAGGATATGCTCAACAAGAAGGTATAGATTTTGAAGAAGATTTTTCACATGTAGCTAGACTTGAAGCCATCATAATGTTTCTTGCTCTTTCTAGTTTTCAAATATTCAAAGTATACCAAATGGACGCAAAATCTACCTTTCTTAATGGAGACTTAGAAGAAGAAGTCTATATTGAACAACCAGAAGGATTCATTCTTGGAAATGACGCAAAACTTGTATGCAAACTCAAGAAAGCTCTCTATGGTCTAAAACAGACTCCAAAGGCATGGTATTACCGTCTTGAAAAATATCTCCACCAACAGGGTTTTTCAAAGGGGTCAACAGATAGCAATCTATATACAAATATGGACACTGATAAATTGTTAATAACTGTTGTGTATGTTAATGATATCATTTTTGGTAGCAGTGAAGAATCCATGAGTTAGAATTTTTCTTCAATAATGCAGCAAGAATTTGAAATGTCCTTGCTTGGTGAGCTTACCTACTTTCTTGGTCTACAAGTTCACCAAAATAAAGATGGTATTTTTCTCTCACAAACCAAATATCTCAAATAGATCCTGAAAACGTACGACATGGAAGATTCTAAAGCAGTATGTACTCCAATGGTAACAGGATGTAGTCTCAGTTCAAATGATGAATCAACAGTGGTACATCAACCAACTTACAGATCCATGATTGGTAGTTTGCTTTATCTAACAAGTACGCGACTGGACATCATGCATCCAGTGGGAATAGTTGGAAGATTCTAACCAAATCCAAAGGAATCTCACCTTCAGGCAATCAAAAGGATCTTCAAATATCTTGAAAGAACACAGAACTTTAGTTTATGGTATCCTAGAGATATAGATCTTACACTTCATGCATATACAGATGCAGATTCGGCAACAAGTGTTGATGACAGAAAAAGCACTAGATGTGGTGCATTCTATATGGGTTCTAGGTTGGTGTCTTGGTTCAGCAAGAAACAAAGCTCAATTACATTATCTACAGTTGAAGTAGAATGTGTGGCTACTACATCTTGTTGCACACAATTACTTTGGATGATGCAAACCTTGCAAGGTATTCAGATCACATGTACTCCACCCATCTCCATTCTATGTGATAATACAAGTGCCATCAGTATTTCAAAGAATCTAGTTATGCACTCCAAGGCCAAGCACATACCCATCAAATATCATTTCCTATGAGAACAAGTGCTTGAACAAAAGGTCAAATTGGAGTATTCCCTCCAAGAATAGGTTGCTGATATATTCACTAAACCACTGCCTAAAGAGACATTTGAATATCTCAGATAGAAGCTGGGAGTACTTGCTGCATCATCCTGTTATTAAAATCCATTTTTTAAAGAAAGGTTGGTATATGAGAGTTTCATGAAGCGAAATCACTTACATATGCTAGTTTCTATGGATAGAATCGCGTATATGTTGGTCTGAAGAAAAGTAGTGGGCCAGACTTAGGAGAAAGGGGTTTGATATGATCTGATAGTAAACAGGTGGCACGGGTTCAGGGGGAGAACATAGTTGATGATAGTTTGGGAACTAATTATAAACATATACAGGTTGCTAGTTTGGATGTTGATTGACAGATGTTGCTATTGGTGGAGATCATATGATAGTTGTTGATGACCATCATGGTCTTGTTTTAGATAGTTGGTCTCGATTATATAAGTCATGTACATCTTTTTAATGTCAAAGTCATGAAAAGACCAAATTTGTAACCCCACTATGCATGGGATGGATGATGTAATGTCTATGTTTTGCCACGTATAAACATTTGGTATATCCCCATTTGGTTGGGAGATGGATGTATGTATGAGTCTTTGGTGATAGGAAGGTCATTTGTGATGTATCTATAGAGTCATGTTCTGTTGGGTGTGGAGCATGATTTTTTAGAGGTCTTTGTTTCAGCTGGATGTATACCCCAGGAAGATTGTACACCCCTCCACGCAAGGTGGTGTGGGGGGACTTGTCCCCCCCGCGGGGGTTTGGGGGAGGCGATCCCCCCCGGATGGAAGCTAAAAGCATATGTAAAATTGCCTTGTAAAAGTATAGTAATTTCTAGTCAATCTAGGACGTTCATTAGGTGGATGATACGATAGTAGAACTTATGTTTAATTTATGGTTTTTTTCCCTAGAAGGAAACCCCACTCTTTGTATGAGGGCATTGTATTGAGGCTATGTAATAGATGTGTATTCTTCGAGTGAGAAATAGAGAGGTGAGACTATGAGAGAAAACATATGATATTACAACGGATCTGTTGTAGGTTGTGTGTTTTCATTTTGCTGGATAATGGAAAGGAAGGACTAGCTATTCGGGGTGGACGTAGCCGAAACTAGGTGAACAACGTATATCTGTGTCTCTCTGGTTTTATGTGTTTGTGTTTTTCTACATATTATATGTCTTTCATTTCTCTGTCATATATAATATTTCTCTAACAACTGGTATCGGAGCCGAAGGTCTATTTGGTTGATAAACTCACAGGAAAGAAGGGTTCCTCATTTGAGTGGGAGAAATGGTGGAAGATGGTAAGTTTAGGGTCGAGAAATTTAACAGCCAAAACTTCTCACTGTGGAAGATGCAGATGGAAGATTATCTGTGTCAGAAAGATCTGTACCTACCATTGGGTGGAAAAACAAAGATGCTGACGGGTATGACAGATGAAGAATGGAACCTTCTCGATAGAAAGGAACTTGGAACAATACGGTTGTGCCTCCCAGCGTTGGTCGCCTTCAAAATTTTGAGGGAAACAATGACAGAGGGTTTGATTAAGGCGTTAGCGAAACTATATGAAAAACCCTCAGCCTCAAACAAGGTATTTCTTATGAAATAGTTATTTAATATGAAGATGTCGGAAGGTGGATCTGTTGCAGACCATTTAAATGATTTTAATATTGTTACAAGTCAGTTAAGTTCTGTAGGGGTAAACTTTGATGATGAAGTTAGAGCTCTGTTATTCTTGTGCTCATTGCTAGAAAGTTGGAACGGTTTAGTAATGGCCATTAGTAACTCTGTTTCTAGATCTAGTACTTTAAAGTTTGATGATGTTGTTGGTGCTATCTTTAACAAGGAAATGCGATGGAAAAGCTCCAGTGAGACATCAGGCAATGCTTTGAGTGCAGAGTCTAGGGGAAGGAAAATGGAAAGAGGAAAGAGCTCAAGATATCATAGTAAATCAAGGAAAGGGAAATCCAAGTCCAGATCAGGGATAGTGTGCTGGAAATGTGGAAAGAAAGGACACCTAAAGAAAGACTATAGATCTTGGAAGGGAAAAGAAGGAGATGCACAGCAAGAAAACAATCATGAAGCAAATGTGACAGGTGAGGTGTTACAAGATGTTTTTATTCTTTCTTTCGAAAATATTACTGATTCCTGGGTGGTAGATTCAGGGGCCTCATTGCATACCACACCTGATAAGAAATACTTTCATGACTATGTTCAAGGAGATTTTGGACAAGTTCGTTTCCGTGATGATAAACCCTGTAAAATTGTTGGAATGGGTAAGGTTCTTGTAAAATAGCAGAATGGAAACCAATGGCTACTAAAGGAGGTAAGGCATGTTCCAGATCTAAAGAAAAATCTGATTTCAACAGGGCAGTTAGGCGGTGAAGGTTGTGTTACTGGGAATAGTGTCCACTCGGATGCTGCCATTCCCACTAAGACTGGTAGCTATCTTAGAAACAAACAAGTAAAGTCTACTTTCATTTTCCTTTATGAAAATAGATCAAAGAGGAACCAAGGAGACCAACCTTAGCCTTGCGCTTGATTTCCTTGTTTGATTCCTCCCCTTACTGATAGAGCTTCGTCGCTTCTTCTTCGTCTGCCCAGCTTCAAAGAGCACCTGTGGGATCACAACAACATACTACTATCGAAGAACAAAGATCTATATTCATTACATAACACAGGATCAGATGTGTGTTAACCATACAAATGCATATATAAGTAAACATACAAGAATATGGAGGAAAACTTGAATAGCTTTATTAAGATGAAAAGTAGCAAGAGGATTATAACCATATGTTCTGACCCAGCATAATCCTCCAGCTAGAAAGCCCTTCTTCACCTCAAGTAAAGCTTAGATCACCCAACACTATGAATATACACCAGAAAACAAACAACACTTCTCTACAAGATACAAGATTCCAGCCCTCGGATCTCTGTGATGAGGGATCCATATATAGATGATTGTAGGGAGGTGAGTCATCTTATCGGGTCTTGATTAGTGTCCTCTCTCTGATAGTTCCTGCTTCCACTTGGAGAATGGTGATCTCTTACTCATCCCTAGTCGAAAACAGAGAGGCAAGTGTCAGAGGGGAAGCTTATGGAAGATAACATGATCTTCCACCTCTCATTTTGTCCCTGCCATTTGTCCTTTCCCAACCATCAGACCCTACAGAGGAGCCATTCAGTATGCATCGCACCCTATACACTGGGAAGGTGATATGCATCACACCCTCTACACTGGGTTTTCAGTATGGTCCTGTTTTGACCATTTATCAGCAGTTTTTAGTGGAGAACTTCTGGGAGATGATGTAATTAGCTGACCTTGTTCCTTTAGGTAATGAAGCAACACTTTTTAGGGACTTAGGAGCCCCCAGTTTATGGACATTTATGATTGGGGTTGAAGTTCCAAAAAATGTCTATAACAGTTGCCCCCTATAGCATGAGGTCGTTAATCTTTTTGATGTCGGGTGAAATGCTTTACTATGAGGATCTGAAGTTTTTTCGAGCTAGGAGGTGACCTGTAATAAGATACAATATAATACATTATTTTGACAACATTTTTCATGATCTAGCTGAGGCAGGCATTCCCATGCTCAGCTTTATAAATTCATTTTCATGTACATAGGACAGACAACCGTCTGTGTGAGAGACTGATGATATGGACACATCATCCTTTGATTGGGATGATCATCTATTCGGCAATGATGTACACTTGATGTCTTTATATTCTTGAATATATTGCAGCCCGGATGGATGAAACTAGATCCGAGGTCTTCAAAACTCATTCAATATTCACTCAGAGTACAAGTCGATCCATGTGAAAATTGTTTTGGAGTCGAACATGGAAAGACATCGCCTGATTACCAGCCAATGATGTAAGTTGTTAACAAGCGCGAGAGGAATCACCAATAATGATAATGACCCTCAAGGTACTACAGTACAATTTACGCGGTGTGAAAAAGGAATTGGCGTCGAACACTACGCAAAATCTCTCGGTCGAAGGCCATTGATGTAAACTTGTTGCCGAAAGTGAGAAACTTGCCATTGAGGCATGCAAACTTAAAAGTACTGAAAGGGTTGTTCCTAAGTCAACTTCTTGGATAATGAGCTGATGTCGACAAGAAGTGACCCGTCACAGGAGGGCCTTAATGAATCCCACATCAACGACACGGAACGAAGCGAATGATTTTGGAGGTGAAAACAAACTGACAATACAAACCTCAAGTTGGTGGTCATGAAGGAATGAAGCATGAATGTATTACAGTGGGTGAGACACAGGTGAATTGTCTAAATGACTTCTCTTGAACATATCAGCGACACTGACGATGGATTGGTAGTAGTAACCCCAAAGATGGATGGTGTGACGGACCAATGGTGATGACCAGTGAACGGAACAACCCAACCCGGCATGGATGCGGAAGGAAAGTGCCATGTTCAAGAGCGACTTGCTACCAATAAAGTTTCTTCAAGTTTTCTTCCCAATTTTCCCCAGTCATTGCTGACCAGTACCTCTTTATTTTTGTCAAGCTTGAGGAGGATAACATATGCTTGTTCTATAATCCGCCTCTCGGGCGAACCTGTTGCTATATTTTAGCGAGCCTAGTGACAGTGAAACTCGTTCTCGTCCATTTGGACGAGTTTATCGCTATTTGGTTTTAACAAGTTTAACGATAAAGATAACTCGGTCCCTTTCAACTTTAGAGAGTCTGAAAGGAACAGAAAGGAGACTCCAATGATTCTTTTTCGTCATGTAATCCCTTAAGTCTGAAAAGCGTAAAATAATACAAAAGGGATGAATTTTCGATATTTTTAACAAGTCGAACAAGACAAGCGCTCAATCTTTTTATGTAATAATCCCTTAGGTCCAAAAATATTAAAATCTAGAGGAGGGATGGCACTTCCGATGACTTTAACGAGCTGGGGAGGCCAATCGCTTGGCAATCTTTTCATACTTTATGAGTCAGTTGAAAAGAGCTTAAAGGGGACTCGTTTTCGAGGAACGAGTGATGATTTCGGGTAGCAGCTGATTCTAGGTAAGGTTTGGAATTCTCCAATCATGGCAGTGTCATAAGGATGGCTAATAGAATCACTCTTCGCAGATGTTCCTCGAAAGGTTAAACAATCATATGGGGGTGAATGATCGGCTAAAAACAGAGTGGAGGTGATGATGAGAACATGACCAAGGCTCAAAAGCTGGCGATAAGGCATTCATAATGGTTATTTACCAGTTCATTTCTTAATGAGCTTAAACTCTGGGTGAAACATTTGCTCATGACTTATGTTTATTTTTTAACGAGCTTGAACTATGTGCTAAAACTGCTCGTGGGGGGTTTATTTTTTAACGAGCTTGAACCCAGCGGTAACACTCCTCGCCAGTCGTATAATAAGGATGTCTCATTCAAGATGCCATTTTGAAGGGGCTTGCATCTTTTAAAGCTTTGCCCAGGACCCTTTCTTTATGCAAGCTAGGAAACAACCAGCCTTACGGGTTTAAAGGGTTAGAGGTCCTACAAATTTAAAAAATAAATAGTCGCTCTTCGCTTCCATGTGGAAAGGTTTGCATGCACCTGGGTAGAGCGAAAAATTTCCAGGTTACCATGAAATTTCCCCGCGTAGCAGACCGAATTCTTCCTTGGTGATGTCTACCAAAATAGACAAAGGGGAGTGGTGCAGATGCATGCCACTCAGCATAACCTTAATGAAGGTATCTTGTTCTAGCCTAATCCCATTTTCCTATGAGGATGGGTGTGTCAGACTAGTCATATATCCCTATGGAAACCTACTCTATACCCAGGGTTTTTCTGCCAAAACAGTCCAGGGTGCATGCCTCTTGGGTTTCAGTCACATCCTCCTGAATCACTCGCGCTCATCAGGTGGACGGACTGGAGATCGATGAGACATTCCTTG
>APFE030276394.1:32021-55735 GCA_000404065.3 Pinus taeda | reverse complement strand
GAAGGTAAGAGAGACACTTTGCGATTTCGAAATGAAAATTGCTTTTCGACACTTTAAAAACTACTAATTCAAATCATATGCAATAGTAACTATATAATCAACTATCAAGAACAATGGGATTGTCTTCTAAAATTGATAACGACAGCTACGACACTTTCAGATCAAGAAACGATAGTTCGACTATGATACTTTTTTGCAAAAGAGAACTGAAAATGGCGCACAATACATAAAAACACTTACAGTTCCTTGTACTATGGAGGCAGAATAATGCAAGAGAAGGGGGTTTTCACAGAGATATACTGACCAAAAATAGCAAACTCCTGAATAGGACTGAAAACAGTGAGGAAAAAAACCAAAGTCTGAAGGTAAAGTTAACCTTCCCTCACCATCACACCTGTCACACTATGAATTCAATATGCAGCGCACCTACTGCACTCGGGAAGTGCGATGCATACAGACTGCCTTGAAGGCAGGGTGTGATGGTACCAGTGCGAGACTTTAAATGATTTTTTACTCACAATTTGCAATTCAGTTCAGGGATTTAGGCCGAGTAAGTGATGTTCAGTATTTGTAAATCACAGGGGTAGATCTAAGGAGGTTACTAGAGCCACCACTTAGGGCAATTAGACTATTTACAGATTGATTGTTTAATTCATAAACAAAACCCAGAGATAGACTGAAGCAGCATTGATCTAGTTTGCATTTGTATAACAAATTTAGTTCAAAGGCTAGTAAGCTTCAGGCTCCGTCTGTAAGTTTATAAAAAGAAACAAAGATAGGCTAACAAACAATCTAGTCGCTCCCCAGTGGAGTCACCATTTTGTTACCGGGAATAGTGTCCACTCGGATGCTGCTATTCCCACTAAGACTGGTAGCTATCTTAGAAGCAAACAAGTAAAGTCTACTTTCGTTTTCCTTTATGAAAATAGATAAGAGTAGAACCAAGGAGACCAACCTTAGTCTTGCGCTTGATTTCCTTGTTTGATTCCTCCCCTTCCTGATAGAGCTTCGCCGCTTCTTCGTCATCTGCCCAGCTTCAAAGAGCACCTATGGAATCACAAGAGCATACTACTATCGAAGAACAAAGATTTATATTCATAAATAACACAGGACCAGATGTATGTTAACCATACAAATGCATATATAAGTAAACATACAAGAATATGGAGGAAAATTTGAATAGCTTTATTAACATGAAAAGTAGCAAGAGGATTACAACCATATGTTCTGACCCAGCATCATCCTCTAGCTAGAAAGCCCTTCTTCACCTCAAGTAAAGCTTAAATCATCCAACACTATGAATATACACCAGAAAACCAACAACACTTCTCTACAAGATACAAGATTCCAGCCCCCGGATCTCTGTGATGAGGGATCCATATATAGATGATTGTAGGGAGGTGAGTCATCTTCTGGGGCCTTTATTAGTGTCCTCTCTCTGATAGTTCCTGCTTCCACTTGGAGAATGGTGATCTCTTACTCATCGCTAGTCGAAAATAGAGAGGCAAGTGTCAGAGGGGAAGCTTCTGGAAGATTCCATGATCTTCGACCTCGCATTTTGTCCCTGCCATTTGTCCATTCCCAACCATCGCACCCTATAGAGGAGCCATTTAGTATGCATCACACCCTATACACTGGGAAGGTGATATGCATCGCACCGTTTTCACTGGGTTTTCAGTATGGTCCTTTTTTAACCATTTATGAGCAGTTTTTGGTGGAGAACTTCTGGGAGATGATGTAATTAGATGACCTTGTTCCTTTAGGCAGTGAAGCAACACTTTTTATGGACTTAGGAGCCCTCAGTTTATGGACATTTATGATTGGGGTTGAAGTGCCCAAAAATGTCTATAACACCAAGTCACAAAAAAGTAAGGCTATCTATGAGGGCATGACAGCTAGGGAGTGCCAAGGTGTGCAAGGAATGCCAAGAAGTGCTAACACGTGATAGAATGTTCCAAGGCATGTTAGGGATGCCAAGACATACCAATTTCTAAGGCATGGCAATCTATGCTAGGTGTTAGGGTATGGTGCCAACGCATTATAGGGATTGCCAAGGAAACACAAGGGAGGACTAGTTTCAATTGCGTAGAAATGAATGAATAAGAGTGTGTGATAGGGAGTGTTAGAAAGTTCTAGGTGTGGTAAGAAGGGAGTGAAAAGTTATTCTAGGTACTTTCAAGGCATGATAGAGTGCTAGGAAAACATTTTGATATGTGCCAAGTTCCAAGGTGTGCCAATGTGTGCCAAGGAGTGTTAAGGAGTGTAAAGGAAACACATGGGAGCACTAGGTCGTAATGCATGGAAATGAATGAATAATAATATGTGACAGGGAGTGTTAGCGAGTTCCAAATGTGCTAAGGAGGAATGACAAGGCATGCTTCATAGTGTTAAGGAATACTAGAGTGCTAGGGTGGCATGCGACTAAGATGTGTCAATGCGTTCAAGGAAGTGTTAGCTGGGATTTCTAGGGAAACACAAGGGAGCACTACGTCGAAATGCATGGAAATGAAGAAATAAGAGTTTGTGATTGGAAGTGTGAGTGAGCTCAATCTATGTTGAGGGAGTGACAAGGTATGCTAGGTAGCGTTAAGGTTTGCTAGAGGCGAGGGAAACATGCCAATATATCCTAGGTGCTAGGCTGTACCAACATGTGCCAAGGAGTGCTATGGAAACGCAAGGGAGAACAAGGTAAAAATGCATGGAAATGAATGAATAATATTTTGTTACCAGGAGTGTCAACAATATCTAAGTGTGTTAAGGAGAGAGTGTCAAGGTATGCTAGGTATTGCCAAGGAATGCTAGAGTTCTAGGCTAATATTCCAAGACGTGTTAGGTGCTAGGGTGTGCCAATGCAAGATAGGGAGTGTCAGGGAAACACAAGGAAGAACCAGGTCAAAATTCATGGAAATGAACAAATAAGAGTTTGTGACATGTAGTGTAAACAAGTTTTAGGTCTGTTAAGGAGGGAGTGACAATGTTATATGCTAGGTAGTGGCAAGGTATGTTAAAATACCGAGGCACGTCAAGAAGTCGTAGGGTGTGCTAGGGAGTGTCAAACTATTCTAAGAAATGTAGGGGATGCTAACACATGCCACATAGTGCTAAGGAGTTCTAAGACATGTTAGTTGTTATCGCATGTCAAGATGTAGATTATGTTGCTTAGTTTTTTATGGCCACGGTTGGATGTGATGAGCCTTGTCATGATAACTTGTTAAGTGGGATGAGTTTAGATTGGACATGAGTAGCCTAAGATGAGTTACATGTAGTTCTTAGGTGAACAAGGCATATGTTGAATTTCCACGGCACGTGAGAATCTATGTTTGGTCTTAGAACCTTTTATTCAAACACACTCAAGTGCCACAACAAATCTACTTTGCACAACGAAATCTACACATCAGGGAATCAAGCAGTGCACATGACAATTTTTAACTTTTTCAAACCCTTTTCGTTATATTACAAACTATAAAAGAACATGCTAGACCTCTCATACTATGGATCATGGCCCTTTATAATCACATTGATACAAGGAATACAACTAGGGATTTTTGTTAGTCCTTTGACAACTAATCTACCTTGAACAAGAGAACACTTGACTTACTTGTTGGTTGTGGCCACACACATCCCTTTTAGTCCACATCTCTAGAACACATTTGGCATGTCCTATGGCCTCCCATCTTGCAACTCCTCAATCTGCCTCTATCAATGAACTCAAATCCTTGACGTTACTGAACTCAACTCAACAAAATTTCCCCTTAGCTACTTCCTTTTTCCTTCAAGGTGTGCAAAACTTAGGGTCTTGAATCAACTGTTCACAATTCCATTTGTGAACAGCTCTTTCGTATGCTAATTTTTTCCATATTTCTGCTCCAAGATGACAAGCCTAGGGCTATGGATGTCACCCTTCTTCTCACTAACTCAATCCTCTACAATACAATGAACTAGGGCTAGTTGGCTATCCCACTTGAATACTACTTTTTTCCTTAAACTTTTGCACGTCCTTAGGCCCAATAAACCTACCCTTCTACTAGTCTTGTTGTCCTTCATAATTAGATGACTTAGGGATCTTGTTTGACAGTCACCTAACAACCTTCCAACTATTCTAGGACTGCCATCAATTTTCCCAACCATAGTCAATTCTTCTACTGATTTACAACCCACAACACTGCCC
Source organism: Pinus taeda (assembly GCA_000404065.3). Taxonomy (NCBI): domain Eukaryota; kingdom Viridiplantae; phylum Streptophyta; class Pinopsida; order Pinales; family Pinaceae; genus Pinus; species Pinus taeda. Next base: position 51,567 of record APFE030276394.1, on the reverse strand, counting down.
TCATCTAGGGCTCTTCAAATTTTCCACCTAATAGTCATTCGAATCCTCTCAAAATCACTATTCTTGCATACAAATTTCTTTATTTTCTAATATATGAACAAATTTGAACTACTCCTCTTATCATCCTTATAACAATGTATAAATGACTGAGCTAGGGTCACAACTCATCCACTAACAGTCCATTGACTAGTTGTGTATAGGTTGCTTCAAATATTTGTGTAAAAAACAATGGAAAGTCCACCTAAATCAACTCCTCTTCATGTCAATCCATTCCTCATATGGCATATTTCTTCTGTTAAATATTCTACTCAAGTTCCACCCTCCTTTGGATCTTATATCTACACACATACTTCTGCAAACCATCTTCAAAATATGTGGTGTATATTGTAGAGATAATCCTCACTCTAAGGGGCTTGACCCTTCTTCTTCTACACAGATCTGTGACAGCCTTAAGGGAATACCTTGTGGACTAAACATGTTAGAAAGCCACACTCAGTAGGGCATTATACTTATATTCTAATTTCTTTAGAACACAACGTATCCACCCATAGAAAAAAACAACTGTTACCTCCATAAGATACTCGACCTAGCTCATATGGGTCCATAGATTTTGGGCATTCTTTTTACTAAATATTAACTTGAAGTTTAGATCTCTGTGACCCTCAAACTATGGTTACCTCAGTCAATATTACACTTAAGACTACTTGTGTTTTGGACCTAAATTCCAGTGTAGACCCTTCTCTATCTGGGTTGGTCTTTATCACAGACCTTGCAACCTACTAACCAGCACAAGAAAGGGTCTCAACCCTCTCTGCTATTTTGTTGGGTCCCTATAATACTAGTGATTACCCCATTACTATTGTAGTTCTACCCCTTATTAATATTGTTGTGCCCCTATTGTCCCTATATTTTTATTACTATGCCCCATAGAATCCCTCTATTGTTATTTTTGTGGCTTTATATTATTATTGTTAGGTCGGCTGGGTTATATTGTGACTCCTTAGACCCCTATATATAGAAAGGAGGTTTTTTCATTTGTATCATGAAAGAATTTTTCATTTATGTAATGTAAAGGAGGTTTCCCCCTCGAAGAGGTTGAATTCTAAGGCATTGATCTATCTTTTCTATCTTTCTTGAAGCTAGTTTCATAACATTTGGTATGAGAGCTTTGGATTCTAGGGTTTCGCTGCTCCAAACATGTCATCGTGGAATTTTCGATATAACTTTTTTTTTTGCAACGTTTCAGAAGCTAAAAAAAAACCCATTTGAGAAGAAATCGTGCTGAATCTTAGGTCTGAATTTTAGAACTTTTCGCACTATATTTGCGGAGATATGATCTGAGGAAGTTGGTCTTCTTGCAAACTCATGAATTACATTCCAAATAGGTGATCTGGGGAAAATCGTCATAACTTTCTCTCTGAGCATCGGATTGAAATTTCATAAGAAGGCACAAAAAGAGGATAGACTGTAGCTTCTTTTATGTATTTTGTTAGAGCCAAAGGTTGAAACAGTGACTCGTGGTATGGCATACAAGTTCACTCTACTGAACTAGTCTATAAGCAGGTCACTGTGGGAGATTTTGCATAACTCTTTATTGGAGAATCCAATTTGGATCAGACTAGTGGCATTGGAAAGAGGAAATAGAGGGCTATTAGAAGTTGTAATTTCAAAACTAGATGATTTGAAAGTACGGAGATACATTAGAGGCAATATCGAGCTCCTACAAAGTGAAAAAAGGTGTGTAGATTCTTTTAAATTTTTGCTTAAGATTGGTTTGAAAACTTATTTTGAAGGAATTCAAAGCGCATAGTAGAGAATTATTATCGGTAACTGATGCCCCGAGGAAAGAAAATGCAAATACCTAGTAAGGAACCTGAAAGCTCTAGCATGACTCATGAAGAAGAGGAAGAAATGCTACATGATATATCAAAATTACAAGAACAAGTGCAACAAATGTCACGCTCACAAAAGCTAACCAACACTAAGATAAATGGCGTGGAATCTAAGATAAATGTCGTGGAATCTAAGATAAAGGGCATGGAAGCTGAGATGGACAATTTAAAGATAGATTTGAAGACAGAGTTGAAGACAGACATGGCAGATTTGAAGGTAGATTTGACAAATTTTCTTCAAGAAATACTTACTAATGGTGAAACGGGAGTAAAGGAAACTCATGATGAAAATAAAGGAAATGTTAATCATGATTTCATAGACTCTAATGTTGGATTGAAGATGCACCATATTTCAAAAATCGATATGAGGAAGTTTGATGGCAAGGATCCTGCAACATGGATATTACAGATGGAGCAACTTTTCGATCTCAATAATGTGCAAAACACACAAAAGGTACGTATTACAACTTTATATTTGGAACGAAATCAGTGTGTATGGTATCAATGGCTTAACTCTCGTAAAATATTTATCACTTGGGCAATTTTTATGGAAGAATTGATAGCACACTATGAAGATACAAAAAGAAACACTTTTTTTAGCCAATTGATAAGTCTCAAACAAAAGGGTTCAATAATGGAGCACATTGAGGAGTTCCAAAAATTGAACATAAGGGTAAAAAATATTCTAGAGGAGCATAGGATTGATGTGTGCATAGGGCCTTTAAAGGATAATATCCAACATGGTGTTTGCCTTTGGCAACCCGATTCATTAGAGAAGGCATTCAGGTTAGCAAGAAAAATGGAAAGCAAAATTATGGCAACCAGGAAGCATACTACTCACAACTGTAAAGACGGAAGTGTTGTTGCCGCTAGTCTTCCACAACCTGGAAGGTTGACACCACAAAAATTGGAAGAAAAAAGAGTAAAAGGGCTTTGTTATAGTTGTGATAGAAAATATACTAAAGGAAATAAATGTGCTGAGAAGAAATTATTCTACATCGATTGTGAAGAGGAAGAAGAAAACGAGCAATAAAGGTCAAAAGAAGAGGATATACTCCAGGAACAAAGCCTAGATGAAGAACAAATGAATCTGGCCATTTCTTGTAATGCATTGGCAGGAATTACCACTCCTCAAACCATCAAGATAGAAGGACAAGTCAAGAAGAAAAAAGTAATAGTGTTGATTGATTTAGGAAGTACCCACAATTTTATTCATTGTAAGGTAGCAAAAGAATTGAATTGTTTCTTATATCCAGCAACAGAGTGTCAAGTGAAGGTTGCAAATGGAGGAACAATAAATTTCTCTGGAAAGTGCCATAATATCAAGCTATCCATGGGAGAATATGTATTGACTAGCCCAATGCTTTCCATTCCAATGCGAGGTGCTGATGTTGTATTAGGAGTCCAATGGCTACAATCCTTGGGTACAATAGATTTTAATTTTCAAGAACTTTTCATGAAATTTTTTTTGGAAGGAAAGGAAGCTGAATTAAGGGGTATTGCAGGGAAACCAGGAAAGATAATCAGCTCTAATGGTATGACAAAGCTTCTAAAAAAGGAATGAAAAGGTGTAATTGCACAATTATGTTCACTAGATGTTCCCACATTGGAATCATCTATTCCTCCAGATCTCCAAATAGCCTTGGACAATCATTCCAAGGTATTTGAGACTCCCAAAGGTCTCCCATCTATTCGTGATCGTGATCATGCTATTCATCTGTGTTAGGACCCAGAATTGACCAATTATGACCTTATATTTCCATCATAATATTATCCTTTTTCAGTCATAAGTTATAAGCTTTGATCATACAATGACTTGATCACCCCAAGGTATGGAGTAACTTCCCACATATCTATATGTTTAATTGTTCACTGCATATTCGTAAGTACCTTTGTATTTATCTTGGGAAAGCTAAATAAATTGCTAAGTAATTGTCTTAAGCCCGCAGGAATTATAACCTATAGTTGCTGTAACACCAGAAACAACAACTACGCAGTTGCTGCAACACCAGAAGCAGCAACTACGTAGTTGATATAGTCAGCAACAGAAATCACCTAAAGCGGGTATTTTGCATCAGCTGGGAATAACAACGGCAACTATCTGAGGAACGCTGACGTGGCTGAATCAAGCAATTGTCCAAAGCAAGTAAGAACACAGTTACCAGGACTTAGAACCAGAATAGCACGGGGAATCAGCGAAAGGAATGTACGTATCCCAAGGAAGACGGTCGAAGAACAGTTACCAGCTGTGTAACAGCTAGAACCTAAACAAAGAATATATCGTCATATTGTTGCAACAGCATCTCTGTAATTCTTATTTTTGATTAAACGGATCAACTAATTGAACCGTAACAATCTATTGTAATAGATGTCTCCTCTATAAAGAGGAGACATCTACATTAGTCAAAAAGTCTGTAAGAGCATTTTGTAAAAATATCAGCAATTCTGAACTTCACTGTATTCGAATTTTTGACAGATGAATAGAAGAACTATTCTTCGCGTTCTGGGGAATCTTGTGAGAGGGACTGGGCCCACCATCCTCACAAGATTCACCCATTTACTTTGATGTCAAGTGTGTAAGTGTGTGATAGTTTCTTTTTGCAGATACTCTGTTTTGGACTTTGTAGCATTACCTCTTGCAATTCTGTTTTGCTAGCACTCTGTTTTCTTAAGTTATTCGAAATTATGCAAGCGTGTTTCACTGGTGAATCTGAGTGCAGTGTGTGTTAGCAATCTGATTCTAGGGGCAGGTGCTGAACGTCCTCATCTGGAGGATAGGGTCCTGATCCTCTGCCAACAGAGTATCCATTTCCTTGTTTCTTAGATCTGTAATTTTAATCAATTCTTTCTTTATCAACACTGTGATAACCTAGTACAGGAGCTAAGTATACTACAGCTTTCGATGCTTTTAGAATTTAAGTACAAATAGTACGCAGTGGCCTTTGGAATAAAAAGACTTTCCTAGGTTGACAATTAATGTGGTACTTGATTGTTTAATTAATAAACAATTCAACTAGCCAACATTTTGGCGCCGTTGCTGGGGAAGGCGACTAAAGATTTCTAAAGGCATTAATGATTTCTTTGTGAAAATAACTGGTGCCTGAGAGGATGCAAGAAACCTAACTTCACAAGTAGTAAGGGAGGAAGAAAGACTTTCATTGATGAAATCATCTCAAAGGCTGAAACATCGTAGAGAACGAGTTCCCGGAGACCTCAAATCTAGTACTCCTCACAAACAGATCGACAGACGGAGGGAGTATTGGGGCCTGAAAGGAAGCTGGAAGTATCCGAACACACTGAGGAACTGGTAGAAGAACCTGAAGATACAGAAGATAAAGTAAGTGACACAAGAGAAAGACCAATGGAGGATAACAGAACAGAAGGAAGGGGGGAGAACTCACTCTCTACCCTAGAATTCCCTATTGGGGACCTGCCAAGAGGAACGACTCCTATGAAGAACATTCCCCTTTCAGCGCTACCCAATTTCCATGGGTTATCCTCTGAAGACCCAGATGAATTCCTCTTTGAATTCGATATATTATGTAGAATTTATGATTATATGAACTCTAATCAGAAACTAAAACTGTTTCCAGCAACACTAAAAGGGAATGTGCTGAGATGGTTCATGAGCTTAGGAGCTCAGGCAATCTCCACCTGGGACCAGATGAAAGAAGTATTCTTGGCCAAATACCAAGATTACTTCTGAACAAGAGAAAGGAAGGAAGAGTTGTTTAAGATGGTGCAGAAGGAGGATGAGAGCTTAGAAGATTTTGTGGAAAGGCTGCAGTATAATCTACAGAGGTCTGATCACCCCAATATGAGTAAAGACATTCTGAAGACCATATTGTTGAAGGGGGTAAGAGATGACTGCTTGGACATGTTGAACATGCTGGGAAAAGGGGACATCTCCAAGGAAACATTTGAAGAAATTGTCAATCTCTGCATGAGGTGCTCAAGAGGAGCAGGGAATAGATCAAAGAGCAGAGATAATGTGTATTCGAGAGTTCAGAAGTCAGCCAGTGGAGGAGCAACAAGAGCTGAAATAAGTAATTTATTAGAAGAATTTAAAACTGAAATGTTAAGTTCTTTTGCTTCACAAATCGATGCTCTGCAGGTTAAGAAGAAACAGGCGGAAGCAGAAGCTGCTTTAGCTATTTTTTGTTCTAAATGCAGAGGCAAACACCCACTCAGGGAATGCCCACTAGATAAGACACCTGTCTCCACGATTTGTGAAATGGACCATGAAACCCAGCAATGCCCCTCTCTACCTGGAATCAAAGCAGCATTGCAGACAACCGAAGAAGAGGCTGAAGCAGTGTACCTGATGACACAGAGAAGGAAATGGCCACAAAGACAAGGTATGAACTCTAACACAACATTTAGTCGTTGGAATAATAATACTCCTTTTCAAACGAATTACCCACCCATGAACCAAATGCAGTACCCACCCTTTAATGCAATGAATTTTCCACTTATGCAACAACCTAATCTCCCTTTTCCTGATCCTACTATGTGGAATCCTTGGGCCCCACAACAACCATATTTCAATCAATGGAACCCAAATTGGGCAGCCCAGCAAATACCATTTCCTCAGCAACAACAGTCTCTTTCCTTACCACCCAATACTTCCCAGAATAACCAAGCAATGAGACCCCAACTGCCTGTGCAACCTAACCCTAATCCAAACAATAATAAAGCCTTGCAGGTAATTGACATTCAAATTCAACCTGCCCTTCCCATGCAATGTAATGACATCCATTTACGTTCTGGAAGAGTAGTTGAACCCATCATAGATGACATTACTGATTCTGAAAAAGAAGAAACTAGGAAAGGAAAGTCATCCAATAAAGATACCGAAATTCTTGAATCAACCACTAACAAGATTGTCCAAACAACTGAACCACCCTTCCCCGAAAGATTGACTCTAAGTAAAACGTTTGAGCCACCATCCTTTAATCTTTTAGGAGAACTGCAGAATTTATATGTTAAAATTCCATTATTACAAGCACTAAGAGATGTCCCTATCTACGCCAAAACTGTTAGAGATATTTGTGTCAGGAAACCTGGAAGAAAAGTCAAGGAACCCCTCACAGTTCATGTGATGGGAGAACTGACTGCTCTAATGACAGAAAAAGACCCCCCTGTGAAATATGGTGACCCTGGTTACCCTACAGTAACAGTTCAGGTCGGCAAAACCTTTGTCTCTAAAGTTCTAGTGGATCTAGGTGCTGCAATAAATATTATGACACTTGAAACAGCATAATTACTGCAGTTGAAACACTTAATCAGGGAAACTCCAACCATTTTAGAGCTGGTTGATCGCTCTACAATTAAACCAGAAGGCGTGATCGAAGACCTGGTAATTTCTGTAGAATCTTGGAATTACCCGGCCGACTTTGTGGTGTTACAAACTAAAACAAAGTTGGGGGGTAATCCACTAATTCTAGGAAGACCTTGGTTAGCTACAGCAGATGCTTTCATCAGCTGTAGATCTGGATCAATGACAATATCCAATGGGCAGGAAACTAAGCAGTTGACTCTTTACCCTCATGCCACACCCATGATTAATAACGATAATTCAATATGGGTAGACTATGAGGATGAGGAAACCCAACCCATTTTAACAATCGGACAAGCTTTAACTCTCAAGAACTCAACCGAAGATGAATTAATCAGCAACTTTATTTCTGAACCTTCTTCGGTTAGCTCAAAGATACATAATCACCTCACTACAATCCTAGAATCAGAATCCCAGAACAACCTTGAAACTGAAAATTCATCTCAGATACTAGCTGGCAGTCCCTCCAAAAGTGTGACAGTAGAAATCGAACCAGGTAAAACATTAAATATAAATCCTAACCTAACAGACGATAAAAAACAACAGTTAATGAAGCTACTTAAAGAAAATAAGGAGGCATTCGCTTGGGATTATACAGACATGAAAGGGATTTCCCCTGAACTGTGCACTCACCGTATTTATATCAAAGAAGGATGAATCCCAATCTAAGGGAAATAGTAAAAGAAGAGCTTCAAAAATTGTTAAATGCAGGATTTATATACCCCATATCCGATAGTGAATGGGTTTCTCCGCTAGTAATAGTACCCAAGAAAAATGGGAAATGGCGAGTATGTGTAGACTATAGAGCCCTAAATAAGGCCACCCAAAAGGACCATTTCCCGTTACCATTCGTTGATCAGGTATTAGATAACTTAGCTGGTAAGAAGTTCTTTTCCTTTTTGGATGGATTTAGCGGTTATAATCAGATAAGGATTGCACCCCAGGACCAGGATAAAACCACTTTTACTAACCCTTGGGGGACCTTTGCTTATAGGGTTCTCCCATTTGGTCTATGTAATGCACCAACGACATTTCAGAGAGCGGTCATAGGTATCTTTTCTGATATGGTAAATGATTCTCTAGAGATTTTTATGGACGACTTTACTCCTTATGGAACTGCCTTTGAACATGCTTTGTAGAATCTTGAAAAAGTACTTAAGCGGTGCATTGAAGCACATCTTGCCTTAAGTACTGAGAAATGCCATAAGATGATGAATGAAGGCATTGCATTAGGCCATTATTTTTCATTATTAGGAATTCAAGTCAATCCTGCAAAAATATAGGTAATTTTGACCCTCCCTATTCCCAAAACCCAAACAGAAGTAAGGAGCTTCTTAGGATATGCAGGGTACTACAGAAGATTTATCAAAGATTTTTCTAAGATAGCTTCCCCTCTGTTTGTGTTATTAAGAAAAAACGCTGAATTTAAGTGGAGTGATGACTGTGAAAAAGCATTTGATCAGCTTAAACATCAGTTGTCCATAGCTCCCATTTTGAGAGGACCAGATTGGGCACTTCCCTTTCACATATCCTCTGACGCCTCAGACACTGCCATTGGAGTTGTCCTGGGAAAGGAAGAAAATGGTCTTTCCTATGCCATTTACTTCATTAGTAAAAATATGACTCCCGCAGAACTCAATTACAAGGTCACTGAGAAAGAATTTCTAGCAGTTATTTATGCTATCAACAAATTTAGGCATTACATCACTGGTTATACTACTTTTGTGCATACTGATCACTCGGCCATTAAATACTTAATGAATAAATCAGTTACAAATGCCCGAGTCACTAGATGGTTACTGTTATTACAGGAATTTGATATCACAATTGTAGATAGACCAGGAAAAGAAAATGTAGTTGCTGACTTTCTTTCTCGATTAAAAACTAATGAAAAATTAAAGTAGATGATTCTTTTCCCGATGAGTATTTATTTGCAGTCTCTGCCCACTCACCTTGGTATGCAGATATTGCTAACTACTTAGTTGCAGGAAAATTACCATCACACCTATTGCACAGAGAAAAAAAGAAAATCATTCAGCAGAGCGCTAGGTACAGCTGGATAAGCAGATGTCTGTTCCATACAGGAATAGATCAGGAAATCCGGAGATGTATTGGGGAAGACGAGATTTATGACATACTAAAAGCTTGTCACGATGACCCTTGTGGAGGACATTTTGCAGACAAAAGAACAACACACAAGGTACTTAGAATGGGGTATTATTTTCCATCACTTTTTAAAGATGCCAGAAAATATGTGAAGGCATGCGACAGCTGTCAAAGAATGGGCCAGCCTAACCATAGGGATGAAATGCCACTCAATCCCCAGGTAACTCTTGAACCTTTTGAGGAATGGGCATTATATTTTGTAGGTCCCATTAATCCTCCATCTAATCAAAGAGTGTACATATTAGTATGCACGGATTATATGACTAAATGGGTAGAGGCCAAAGCACTCATTAAAGCTAATGAAGAAGCAGTACTAACGTTCTTATTTGAAGAAATATTTGTTAGATTTGGACTACCCAGAGAATTAGTCACTGATGGAGGACCTCCTTTTAATTCTCATGGCTTCAAAGATACGCTCCAAAAATATCATATCAAGCACAAAATGACTACACCATACCACCCCCAAGCAAATGGGCAGGTGGAAAGTACCAACAAGGTCATTGAAGCCATCTCGACAAAAACTATAAAGGAGAACAGAAGGGACTGGTTTCAAAGACTGCCCGAAGCCCTATGGGCCTATAGAACCACTTGGAGAAATACAACAGGCTTTTCACCCTATGAGTTAGTTTTTGGAAAGAATTCTGTTTTCCCTGTAGAGTTTGAAATCAAAACCTTAAGAACTGCTTTAGCTGTTAACCTTGATTTAACTGATGCACAGACAGCCAGGTTGCAGCAGCTTCAGGAATTGGATGAAAAAAGACTAGAGGGCATCCATCAAACAATGATGATACAGCAACAAAGAAACAGATGGCATGACAGAACCATCAAGCAAAAGCAGTTCCAGAAAGGTAACTGGGCTCTACTTTATGATTCCTGTTTCGAGAATTTTCAAGGGAAGTTAAGAACAAGATGGTTAGGATCGTATGAAGTGGATACTGTTTTTCCAAATGGAACAGTTAGACTTTTAACAATTGATGGGAGCAGAACACCACTATTAGTAAATGGCTACCGACTTCGGTTATACCAGCGGCCGGTTTCCAAGGAAGATTTTAAAGCCACTTGCATGGCAATAAAACAGTATTCTTTTCCAGGGGAACTTTCTATCCCTCAAAGCACTTGAACTTCTATTATTTATGCAATTTTTAGGTTAGATATTCTTTTTTTTAAGAAATTAATAAATCCTGCCAAGGATTGCGATATTACATTTCAGTATTTTGCAGATTTTAGCTTGGGAAGTAGCTGAAAACAAAAGTTTCAAAGGGATTATTTTGCGGACGCGGAACTTCTATTGCTGTAACACCATTCCCCGTTGCTGCAACACCATTCCCCGTTGCTGCAACACCATTCCCGTTGTTGCAACACCATTTCCATTACTATAGTACATTTCCCGTTTTTACAAATGTCTTCTTCTCGATGATTCCCGTTGCTGCAACACCATTCCCTGTTGTCCCAAACACCATTTCCCGTTGTTGCAACACCATTCCCGTTGTTGCAACACCATTTCCATTACTCTAGTACATTTCCCGTTTTTACAAATGTCTTCTTCCCGATGATTCCCTGTTGCTGCAACACCAATCCCGGTGCTACAACATCGCTTCCCGGTCACAAAATACCCTTCCCAGCGAATTCCCTCATGCACACCAGTCTTACCACTGCAGCCCCAAGGAACAAATTTTGATAAAATATACCACTTCTTGTGATGACTATAGCACCCTACTATCACTTTCCGTCATTATCATTACAAATCCCGGCATTCCCACATTTTTTAGATCCACGGTAATCATTATGACCCAGCAGAGGACAAGATAAGACTTTTGACGCAGCAATCAAAAAGGTAAAATACGAAGGTACGCATGTTTATGAATGGACATTAAATAATAGATAATGCGGAGAAGTTGATAGGACTATCAATTAATTATACTTCCAATCATATCACTTACACGTAGAAGGGGGGGAGTACCAAAGAAACTCTTATAATGATACACCACACCAACTGCCGCCACCCTTAACTCTCTCGGTAATATGTAAAAGCCACCCTATCACCGCATGTTACCATTTGCGACGTTTTTACTCTGAACTGAAATTGGAAGCTCGGCTCTGAACTCTGAAATTCACTGAAACAACAGCCATGGGAGGAACTCTCATTACACATGAACCTGGCATGACAGTAGTCCCTGAACTTTATCCAGACATTTATCAAATTTTCTTGCAAGAGGGATGGATAGAGTATTTCAGGAGACTTCCGGACTTTAATGAGCAGCAAGTCCTTGAATTTGCATGCAATTTAACAGAAGGATTCTCTGTCGGCCAAGGAGTTCAAATTCCAGTCACGGAGGAAGTGATAACCCAAGCTACCGGGCTACCAGCTAATGGCATACGGTGGTTCAGCAAGAAGCACCTGATTCTTAATGCGCAGCAGGATTTTCTCCGACCAGGCGAACAGGTAGAGCCTAAGGGCAGAGGCGTAGCACTTCGGTCGTTACCTCAACCGTGGCCGAGAGTTGCTGAATTTGTCAAGCAATACCTGACGTACGAAGGCCTCTACCAGGTAATTTACCAGCATGATTTCATCCTGTTAAATCATTTGAGAAATGGTCAGCTAATAAACATGCCATATTATCTATTGGGTTGTCTCAAAAACATGTCACGTTATGCTGTTAATGCAAAGCATCCACTTCTTTCCCTAAAACATCACCACTTAGCCCAATTACTGATTAATAGAGCCCTCGCTTTAAATAACCCTCCACCCCCCATTCATCCCCAGCAGGAGGCAGAAATTCCACAACCAGAACATGAACTCCTCAGCAAACAGAGGACATGCCTGAGCAAATCCCTCTAGAAAACCCTCAGCAAGCAGAGCACATCCCTGAACACCAAACATCCCTACAAGTTGCTGAGAATGAACAAGCAGTAGTAGAAATGACCACAAGAACAACCCCATCTCCCAAAAGAACCAGTTCTTCCATTCCCATACTTGGCATTTCTACTGATGATTCCGACGACAATATCCCCATTATCCTGCTTAAACGGAAAAAGCAGCAGAGAAAGGAAACCCCATCAAAAAGAAGAAAACCTAGGGTTTCAGCTAAGGCACCTGCTGCTCCGGCTACTACCCCTATCCTAAAGGAAGCTGGTCCGAAGAGAAAAATGCCTGAATTCACCGCTTTTCTACCAAAGCAAAGAACTCGGTCATCGGTAGTAGCTAAATTTCCTAACCCCTCTAGTTCACCACCCATCACTTTAAGGATCCGCACTCCCACCGGTCCTCAAAGCTCCTCTCCCTCACCCTCGAAAGTTGAGATGCAGAGCGTTCATAACTTCGTGACATCATATTTTAAGACAGCTGACACACAAGAACCAGCTGCCGACACCCAAGGTAATAGTGACCAAATGGCTGCAACACAAGAAACAGCCACTTCCCCAGGTGACACACAAGAACCACCTACGGGGAATACTGATCAAAATGATGAAGCACAACCTCTGCCTCCACTGGAGCCTACCGCTCCACAAGATCAGTCTACCATACCTGCCTTGCAGGAAGAAATTGAATTTATGAAATCTCATATTCAGGATTATCAGGAGGAAATAATAAGGGTCAAAGAAGCATATAAGAATGAATTCAGCCTGCATGTTTTAGCACGAGTATCGTCTGCAGCAGAGAAAAGTAAAGACAATGAATATATGTGTACCAATTGTGGTGAAATATATACTCAAGCAGGATATAATGTAGTGGCAGAACCGATGAAGGAAGCCGTCGCTGTTGTAGATGACACAAAAGAGCCTGCTGTTGCACAGACGGAAATGCCACAATCCTCTGCTGGAATAAAATAGCCTGTTGACACACAAGAACCAACAGGCTCTCCAGAGAAAGTGCAGACAGAAGAACCTGTTGTCACACAAGAACCAACAGGCTCTCCAGAAAAGAAACAAGACCAAATTAAAGAACTTACTGACACACAAGAACCAGTAAGTTCCCCAGAAACTACACAAGATCAAACTGAAGAGCTTACTAATACACAAGAATCAGTAAGTTCCCCAGCGACTGTGCAGGAAGAAATAGGGAGTAAGAGAGAGGAGAATATAGACTCACCCCGGCCTACCCAAATTGTTATGGAGGAAGTATTTACACAGAATCAGCAAATGAGGAAAAAGGTACAGACTCACCCCGGCCTACCCAAATCACCATGGAACAGAATGAATCAGGACAACAGGTGGAAGAGACACTAGCTGCAAACGAAGAAAAAGATGTTGGATTATCCCAGTCTACTCCAACAGAGAAGATTATCCTTGTTGATGCCTCTACACAAACAGAGTCTCCCTCTGTTAATGATGTATGCATAGAAACAGATAGTTTTCAAGCATTGAAAGGAAAATGGTGCAAAGAATATGAGCAGTCATAAGGCAAAGTATTCGAACAGCAAAAAAGGACCTGGTTCAATCATGCATATAGGAACTGGGAAGCACTTGAGCAATGCAGAGCTCAATACAAAAAAAACACGGATTTAAAAGCCAGATTGTCCTAGATGTTTGAATTATTCCAAAGAATACTTGCCACAAGGAAACCATCTTTTAATATGCAACATTTTTGAGGGAGAGACTGACATTTTTACAGATAAAGGCTGTAAGAGAAGGTAGACCTCATCAGGTGGTTACATCAGAACAATTTATGAAAACTTTTGCAGAGGCACCTAAAAATGATCAAAACCTGTTATGTGAGCTTTATCTACATAATGAAGCCATGTCCGAAGAAAGAAACAGGAATATGCTACCCGTGGTTGGCGACATACAGCTGAGAGCCTTCATTTCCTTTTTAGCCAACCAGCTTACATGGCAGAACGCCTTTATCTCAGCTCAACATAATGAACAGAATTGCCTTCTGTGGATTAGGGCTGAACCACAGAATGCAGCCACTTTTATTGTACAACATCAAACAATGATAAAAGATCCTGATATGAAAGACCACGTCAGGCAATTGCAAGCAGTAGTCCTGAAAGACTGTCAGCACTATCTGAAAACCAAGGCACCCTTGGCTGTTAAGGCAAACAATTTGTTTTGGGAAAACTGCCCCAAAGAGAGGAAAGAATATCACCCTTATAATCCATCAAATTTACAGGTAGCACTCACGAGGGTACCTTACTATATTAGATGCATGCAACACTGTGCTAAAAGTTGGATGGGATACAGATTTGAATTTCCACTTCTATGGTTATCTGGTGAACAATATAAGGGTCAATTTGGACTATCCAACAAGGAAGAAGCAGCAGCATGGACACATATACAGACTGTCTGTGGGTTTAGAAAGAAGTTTGATGTCACCTCCTATAGCTATTGTCTCAGTAATCTACACTATTCATCCCAGTACTCCAACTCGGACTCAGAGTAAAACATTGCATGAGGACATGCAATATCTTCAGTTGGGGGGGATGTTAGGACTCAGAATTGACCAATTTTGACCTTATATTTTTGCCATAATACTATCCTTTTCAGTCATAAGTTATAAGCTTTGATTATACAATGACTTAATCACCCCAAGGTACGAAGCAACTTTCCGCATATCTATATGTTTAATTGTTCGTTGCATATTCGTGAGTATCTTTATATTTATCTTTAGAAAAGCTGACTAAGTTGCCAAGTAATTGTCTTAAGCCCGCAGGAATTATAACTTATAGTTGCTATAACACCATAAACAGCAACTACGCAGTTGCTGCAAC
The DNA here is from genome assembly GCA_000404065.3 of Pinus taeda. NCBI lineage: Eukaryota > Viridiplantae > Streptophyta > Pinopsida > Pinales > Pinaceae > Pinus > Pinus taeda. Next base: position 36,460 of record APFE030276394.1, on the reverse strand, counting down.
TCCAGAAACAGCAACTACGCAGTTGCTGCAACACCAGAAGCAGCAACTACACAGTTGCTACAGTCAGCAACAGCAACCATCTAAAGCGGGCTATTTTGCAACAGCTGGGAATAACAAATGGCAACTATCTGAAGAACGCTGACGTGGCATGATCAAGCAGTTGTCTAAAGCGGGTAGAACACAGTTACCATGACTTAGAATAGGAACAGCATGGAGAAACGAAAAAGGAATGCGAGAATCCCAAGAAGACGGTCGAAGTTGGTTACCAGCGGTCTAACAGCCAGAACCTAAGAAAGAATATATTATTATACTATTGAACAGCATTCTGTAATTCTTATTTTTGATAGAACGGGTTAACCGAATGAACTGTAACAATCTATTGTAATAGATGTCTCCTCTATAAAGAGGAGACATCTACATTAGACGAGGAGGATGGTCTATAAGTGAAATTTTGAGAGACATCAGCAAGTCTAAACTTTATTGTATCTGAATCTTTTGGCAGATGAATAGAAGATCGTTCTGAGCACTTAAGCTATCCCTTGTATTCTGGGGAATCTTGTGAGAGGGACTGGGCCCACCTTCCTCACAAGATTCACCCATTTACTTTTATGTCAAGTGTGTAAGTGTGTGATAGTTTCTTTGTGCTGATACTCTGTTTGGATTCTGTAGCATTACCTATGGTAATTCTGTTTTGCTAGCACTCTGTTTCATTAATTGCTTGAAGTTGTGCAAGTGTATTTCACCGGTGAATTCGATTGCAGTGTGTATTAGCAATCTAATTTTAGGGGCAGGTGTTGAACGTCCTCACCTAGAGGATAGGGTCCTGATCCTCTGCCAACAAAGCATCCATCTCTTTGCTTTCCAGATTTGTAATCTTAATTAACTACTTTTATTTTATCAGTACTGTGATAATTTAGCGTAAAAATCACGTATACCATAGCTCTTAATGCTTTTAGAATTAAGTACATACAGTACACGGTAGCCTTTGGAATAAAAATACTTTCCCAGGTTGACAATTAATGTGGTACTTGATTGTTTAATTAATAAACAATTCAACTAGCCAACACTACCGATTAAGGCACTAAATAATTGGTTTAGAGTAATCTTACTGTTGACAAGTTTAATCCTCTTTGCTGATAGAGGCGATCCCTCTATCCAAATGAGTGGGTCTAGTAACTGAAGTGACAGTCAACTAGGTGTCTTCCTAGATTGTAATTGAAAAGTAGAACAAGAGAGATGGCCTTCCTTGCTCTGATGCTATTCTGATTTCCCTTATTGAGATCCTCAAACCGCTTGTGTCAAGGGCTTGTTCCTACTTCTTCCTATACAAGTGACCAAGAGACAACAAAGCATATCAAAACCAATAGGAAATCCAATAATAACCTACTTAGTTGATCAAGGAATGCCAAGCCAATACATACATGAACATATATGTTTTGGGAAGATGAACTAGCAGTTGTATTATTAATTAAAGAATAAAGGGGAATCTTACAACCATAGCCTTGATGTTGGAAGGCTCTCCTTGAGTGGTAATCCAAGTCCAAGCCAAGAAACTCTCCAAACACTCCTTCAAGTCTAATGAATAGCCTCTAAGCACAAGCTCAGCATAGGGGTTGCAAATGGACATAGATCAACCATTTGGGAATGGTAGAGGGGGAATTTATAGGCTGGAAGAGGGAGTTAGGCTTCCTCCAAAGATAGGATTAGGCGCACATCACAAGGAGGTAGCTCATAGGGATGAGACCAAGAGGTCAAATTAGGAGGATTTGACCTCATCTATGCGAACCCACCTCTAGCTCGCCGCTCTCGAAGCTTCTAGATCACGAAGCTTCTCATCCTCTTTGGGAAAACTTCCTTTTTGACACTATCGCGAGTATGAAAGACAACAAAGTGATGCCATAATTGGCTTTACATGGTGCAATAGGAAATCATCGCGGTTTTGAGCTTCGTAAGGGCGATGCCCCTATTTTTAAGGTTTCAATAGCCATTTCTTCAAGGAAACCTATAGATATTTTCCAAGCAAAGTTAAAGGAGGGACCTGTGCTATATACATGGATGAGTATACTGTATAATTGTTATGGGGAATACTGTCCACTCAGAGCTGTTATTCCCACTAGGACTGGTAGCTATCTTAGAAACAAACAAGTAAAGTCTACTTTCGCTTTCCTTTATGAAAATAGATAAGAGTGGAACAAAGGACACCAACCTTAGCCTTGCACTTGGTTCTTTATTTGATTCCTCTCCTTCCTGATAGATCTTTGCTGCTTCTTCTTCATTTGCCTAGCTTCAAAGAGCACCTTTGGAATCAAAGAAACATACAACTATCGAAGAACAGAGATCTATATTCATAAATAACATAGGACTAGATATGTGCTAACCATACAAATGCATATATAATCAAACATACAAGAATATGGAGGAAAACTTGAATAGATTTATTAATATCAAGAAAAGCAAGAGGATTACAACCAATAGTTCTAACCCAACATCATCCTCCAGTAAGAAAGCCCTTCTTCACCTCAAGTAAAGCTTAGATCACCCAACATTATGAAGTTACACCAGGAAACCAACAACACTTCTCTACAAGATACAAGATTCCAGCCTCCGGATCTCTGTGATGAGGGATCCATATATAGATGATTGCAGGGAGGTGAGTCATCTTCTGGGGTTTTGATTAGTGTCCTCTCTCTGATAGTTCTTGATTCCACTTGGAGACTGATGATCTCTTACTCATCCCTGGTCGAAAATAGAGAGGCAAGTGTCAGAGGAGAAGCTTCTGGAAGATTCCATGATCTTCCACCTCGCAAATTGTCCCTGCCATTTGTCCATTCCCGACCATCGCAACCTATAGAGGGGCCATTCAGTATGCATCACACCCATTACACTGGGAAGGTGATATGCATCGCATCCTCTGCATTAGGTATTCATTATGGTCCAGTTTTGACCATTTCTAAGCAGTTTTTAGTGGAGAACTTCTAGGAGATGATGTAATCAGCTGACCTTATTCTTTTAGGTAGTGAAGAAAAACTTTTAGGGACTTAGGAGCCCTTAGTTTATGGACATTTATCATTGGGGTTGTAGTGCCCAAAAATTTCTATAACAGTTGCCCCCTAAAGCATGAGGTCGTTAATCTTTTGATGTCGGGTGAAATGCTTTACCATGAGGATCTGAAGTTTTTCCGAGCTGGGAGGTGACCTGTAATAAGATACCCAATACAATAGATTAATCTTATAAAGGATTTATTCATGATCTACTGATGGCAGGCATTCCCATGGCTCAGCTTTATAAATTCATTTTCATGTACTCTAGGACAGACAATCGTCTGTGTTAGGCAGGACTGATGATTCGGACTCATCATCCTTTGATTTGGATGATCATCTATTCGGCAATGATGTACATTTGATGTCTTTATATTCCTGAATATATCACAGCCCAGATGGATGAAACTAGATCCGGGGTCTTCAAAACTCGTTCAGTCTTCACTCAGAGTACAAGTCGATCCATGTGAAAAATGTTCTAGAGTCGAACATTGAAAGACATCGCCTGATTACCATCCAATGATGTAAGTTGTTAACAGGCGTGAGAGGAATGTCCAATAATGACAATGACCCTCAAGGTACTATAGTACAATTCACGCAATGTGAAAAAGGAATTGGCATCGAACACCACGCAAAATCTCTCAGTTGAAGGCCATTAATGTAAACTTGTCGTCGAAAGTGAGAAACTTTCCATTGAGGCATGCAAGCTTCAAAGTACTGAAAGGGTTGTTCCTAGGTCGACTTCTTGGATAATGAGCTGATGCCGACAAGAAGTGACCCGTCATAGGAGGGCCTTAATGAATCCCACATCTATGACAGGGAACGAAGCAAATGATTTTGGAGGTGAAAATGATCTGATGATACAGTGTTCAGGGTGGCGGTCATGAAAAGAATGGAGCATGAGCGTATTGCAGTGGGTGAGACACAGGTGAATTCTCTGAATGACTTCTCTTAAACATATCGGCAACACTGATGATGTATTGGTAGCGTTAACCCGAAATATGGATGGTGTGATGGACCAATGGTGATATGACCAGTGAAGGGAACAATCCAACCCGGCTCGGATGCAGAGAGAAAGTGTCATGTTCAAGAGCGACTTGCTACCAATAAATTTTTTTCAAGTTTTCTTCCCAATTTTCCCCAGTCATTGCTGACTAGTACCTCTTTATTTTTTTCAAGCTTAAGGAGGATAACATATGCTTGTTCTATAATCCGCCCTTTGGGCGAACCTATCACTACATTTTAACAAGCCTAGCAACAGTGAAACCCATTCTCGTCCATTTGGATGAGTTTGTCGCTATTCGATTTTAACGAGTTTAACAGCAAAGATAACTCGGTCCTTTTCAATTTTAGAGAGTCTGAAAGGGACGGAAAGGAAACTCCAAAGATTCTTTTTCGTCA